>KV750884.1:8451-32366 GCA_001692915.1 Glonium stellatum
AGGGCTGCACGGGCCACCTACCTTGTGTATATACTTGAGGCTCTATGGCTTCTTCAATTGACAGTTGTTTCCTCTTGATCTGCATCCTGACATTTTCCCTCTTACACGAACTATTACAACTAACAAGCCATAGGTAGAGGTAGAGGCAGAGGCAGAGATAAAATCAGAGATAGAGGTACAGATAGAGGTACAGATAGAGCGGTAAGTACTTTCTTTCCTATACAGATTATTATAACTAATAAGCTAGAGGTAGGGGTAGTGATAGAGACGAAGCTAGAGATGGAGGCGGAGGCAGAGTCACGGCAGAAGCAGCGGTAGAGGCACAAGCAGAGGTACGGTGAGGTAAAGGCACGAGTAGAGGCATGGCAGAGGCAGAGGCGTAGGCAATATCAAATTCAAGTATTTTCTAATTATTTTAAATCCGTAGAAAGTAAATAATTAAGTTTTTTATTTTTAAAAGTCTAAACTTTTGTAAATAATATTAAATTTAGATGTTTTATTATTATTTACAGTTATTAGAAATGTTGACAACACGTCGCACTGACCGTGGGGCTGTCCATAAATCCTAGATAGAATGGTTATAATAGCCATAAAGCGATGTTTTTAGCATTCATGCTTGTGCAATAGCCCCAAAACCTCAGGAGACTCATCCAGAAATTCTTGCAGTGTTGAGTTTGTAGGCAATCAACAGTTACCTGAGGAAGCAAAATACGGAGCTTATAGTTAGTATAGCGGCGCAGCTGAAGTCGAGGAAGTGGGGATAGTGTGTCGGAATTCCTCGCGGGGTGGCTGGGACTTGGGACTGATAACGATGCCGTATGCTGGTAAGCCGAGACTCTGTATCAAAGGCTTGACAATGACTCGAGTATTAGCGCCGGTGGGACTGAAGAGTGAGAGGATCGGCCAGAAGTTTGCAGTTGCAGGTAGCCGGTTGGGTGCCTCGACTTTGCACTACAGTAGGCTGTCATCAGCCGAGACAATAGTGCCCACCAACCCGCTCTTTGCTGTCTCCGGACTTCCCAGTCATGATTACAGCGTCACCGGCTTGGTAGAACGATGCGCAAAAACCAGAAAACGTTACCAGTACAACACTAGTGGCCTCAGCCAACGTATCGAGGCTGCAGTACGGGAAAGCGTCGGACCTCCCCATCATTAAACGGCCGCACTACCCAGCCTAAGGATTGATGTTGTCCTAAGAAAAGCTTGAGGCTAGGTTTAACCCTACGGGAAGAGCCTCAGGTTTTTTAGTGGCCCGTCTACCCGTTCCCCTGTCGCATCCCGAGGCCGCTGTTGCGCTCCGTGCTTAGCGCCCGCTCTCATCGCGCTATCGTCATCCACTACCGCTCAAACGCTTTAGCTCTGCTGTTCTGTTGCACCACCACCGATTCGCCCACCATTAGTAGGGCATAACAATAACGGCATGCTTCATCTCAATTCTCTCATTGCGCTTTTAAGGGTTTGATAGGCTTCAGCAGAGCATTTCAGCTCTAGACTGTACAGACTAAGCTCATGGAGCTCTGTGCAAGACTTTGATTGACAGGAGAAGGAAAAAGTTCTCGTACGATGTGAATCTCTTCACCCCCGACTCCAACTCTCTTGCCTCTTTTGAGAGCTCAATCATTAGATATATACCATGAAATCAGGTTACAGCAGTCGTAATTAGTAGTATTTTCGTGGTATGGCTGTGGAAAGAGGCGAAACCCATCTACAGCTTCCAAGTCAATTTCGATATCCAGTTCAATCACGTTTATGTATCCCACGAGGCAAATTTAGTGTTTTTGACTCCAACAAGAGATGCTTCGGTTCGACCATATGATCAGAGCAAAATATGTACGATGATCGCAGCCTGTTGCACTCCTCGTTTCAACCCCTGTGACCTAGCTTTTGCTCAGCCACCTCACCAACTCATTTTAAGCCAACCAGATTACAGGCCGTTTAATCAATGGAAGGTGGGCGTCGGGTGCTTCCAGGAGGCGGTGCAAATGCCCAGCGCCAGAACACCTTTTCTCTATTTCATCCCCTTCTTTTCTTTTCTTTACTTCTATTCCCCTAGTTCGATCGTTTCGCTTCTCCTCTTCCCCCCACGTCCCGACCGCTGTATGTTCAGAAACCCGAGCATCTTGCAATCGCATAAGCAGTCGGCCAGCACTCCTCACGTCTCCAAGTTCGATGCTTGTCTCGGTCATGAAACCAGCGGACATAACTCTAGGAGTAGCTGTCGGACCCTGGGAATTAGCAAGGTCCAAGTTTATCGCAGACCTATCGGACCATGAAAAAGCACTTTTTCAGGATGTCTCTCTAGAAAACCTTTTTCATATAAGTAGCGTTGCCTACAGGAAGTACGCTGCCGGCAACAAGGCGAAAATCTGGTCAAAGAAGCTTCAGCCGATAGCAGAAAGCATTGACGCTTACGGCAAAGCTATAGACGTCTTTTCTAATGCCTCGTCCATGTTCCTCTGTCCGCTATAGGGAAGCATACGGGTAGTTCTTCATGTAAGAGAGTTGCTAAACATGATATCTTGCATGCAAATTCGAACGCTAATAACTCGGTGTGGATAGCTCAGGCATATAGAAAGTCTATTGACCAACTTGTGAAAATGTTTGCTCGTATAGGAGATCTTCTGCCTCGTTTCCGAGCCTACGAGTCCCTATTTCCAAGCCATGAACCGCTCCGCCAGGCACTTTGCGATGCATATCTCAATATTCTAGTCTTCTACATTAACGTAAAGTCGGTGTTTATGAATCCCGAAAGGGGACTAAGTATGTGCTTTCATACATTCTAAATACCTCAATGTTATCCACCGTTTCAGACTTAACCAACCATGCAACTTGAGATTTAGAGTTAAGGTTATGAGAAGAACATGTAATTTGATTTGCCATTGGCATATTTATGTTCTAATCATTTAGTGCTGTCCGCACGCAACCAGTATAACCCCTCCGACGCTTAGAACTCTAAAACTTTCTACATATAGCCGCTAACTTTTAGATATATACAGTGAGCCGAAACCCCTACAAAAAGGCCTGGAGATTGCTCATGAAAGATTTCGACGACGCTTATATCTCTAAATTCCGATCTTGTCAAAACACTGTGGAACAGGAAGCACATTTATGCCATATGATCGCAGCAAAGCAAGCCCGGGAACTCCAACGGGCTACTCAGACCCTCCAGGAGGAAGAGAAGAAGAATAGGAATCGTCGACAACAGCTCAATCTACTGTCTATGGTAGACTATGGAGGCCATCATCGCAAATTGCAGAAGCTTCGCCATCATGGTACTGGAACCTGGCTTACAGAGGTGCAAAATTTCAGTTCTTGGCAAGAGAGCGGGGATTCTGGCTGCTTTTGCTGTTTTGGTATTCCAGGCTCCGGCAAGACAATTCTCGTCTCCCATACTATTGACTCAATGTCTTCATCCTACCAAGAAGTAGTCTCAGCAATCTACTACTACTACTACGACTATGCGAACATCAAGGCACTAGAGGCGTCCTCAGTAGTAGGGGCAATGACCAGACAGCTACTCGAACAGATAGAAATACCTATGGAGGTTGCTAAAGACATTGACCCGACCACCGTACTTGAAATGCTTCGTCGGCTTACACAGCTTCAGAGTATTACGGTGAAAGCTATAGTCTTCAGCCGACGCGAGGAAAAGTTAATCCGTCAAGCATTTAAGAATGGCAACTCCGTTGATATTTCCGCGGACCTTGTTCGTAAAGACATTATTTGATATGCCTCAGACAGCGTTGACCCTAAATTAAAGAACGACGAGCTCAAAATTCGAGACCCGGGGCTCCGGCAAGTTATCATTGACGCCCTCGTGAATGGAGCCAAAGACACGTAAGTACAGTATAATTCACCTTGACTAACTGAGGCCGCAGGTTTCTCTAGGTCAAATTCCAACTCGAGGAAATTTGTGAGGCAATAACAGATGATGCAATCCGTGGAACACTCGAAAACTTGCCTAAAAATCTCGCAGCAACATTTACTCGAATTATAAAAGAATTTGTGCATCTATTGGGTCGGAAGCCAAGATCACAATCATGCAAAAGATATTCCCATGGCTAGCTTCCGCTAAACGGCCACTCACGATTGAAGAACTTAGTAAAGCTTATGCGATCGACGCAGCCGAACAATATCTTGATAAGGCAAAGGTCCGCACTGATCAGATGTATATACTACAAGCCTATGGGAGCTTAGTCATTTTTGATAGAGATGACAGAACCGTCATGTCTGCACACCATAATATCAAGCAATTCCTGCTCAACTCAGCTTTACCATCAAGATCAGTTAATTCGTCCTCGAAAGTAGTTGATTCGATCAAATTTAGACAATAAGAAGCAGGTTTCAGCGTCGATGAGGCGTGTGTTACATATCTCTGTTTTTCGGACTTTGAGACCCAAGTCTTGAAAAAGGAGTCCACAAAGGTGTTAGTGAAAGCCTGAGTTAACTCAGAGTATGATCTAGAGTCAAGTACCCTTTAGAGATACACTCAGCAGATTTGTTTCCACAATGTATGGAGGTGGCAACGGTGGAGCACCGAGTCAAATCTCCTTTGACGTACGTATTCTCGGGCCTCCCTCACGAGATCTGGAAAAATCTTACCATTTACTGAAATATGTAGCTTCCAACTGGCATTTTCACACCTCTCAGTTCACCCCTACGCAGTCCCCAACTACTTGGGTGAGATTTCGATATCTTACCTTCGATCGACAGCTTTCGCTTAACGTACGGCCATAGATGGACCCAAGTTGGCGAGTACCGTACAAGGGACGTAATTTGCCACATCTAAGTCTTTTCCACTGGGCCATGAGCGAGAATTTGGTGGCTTGCCTACGCTTACTAGCTGACACAGGCGGGCAAAGCTTACGTTTATATATCGAATGTGATTTAGCTAACGAGTGTGGGCAACAATCGGTACCAATCGGTACCAATCCAATCCCGTTGAGCCGCAATCCATGGCAGTCGAAGGGCTAAGCCAGATTAATCTAGATTAATAAAAGCGATGAAAGCCTTAATTCAGCTTAGTATATACTAAAAGTATATTTAGTAGAGTATTTTATTAAAAGTAATTACTAAAAAGTATAAAAAAAATTATTAGTATATTATAAATTATTTTAACACTTATTTAATCTTTTTAACTAACTTAGAGTATAAATTAATTCAAATCAAACCAATTAGGCCGGATTCCACTTTCTTTAATCCAATCCGGTTACATAATCAATCGCCTACACGGTGGATTGAGGTTGACTGCGACGGATTGTTGCCCACTCTGCTCCATCGGGGCCTAAATTAATAATAAATCGTTGTTCTTTTAGACTGCTGCTTCTTTTTTTTCCTTCCCTCGTCTCCTTTGTTTGCCCTCTTCCTCGGTCCTCGCTTTTGGTATATCCCTCGGCCTAATGGTCCGTGTTGCCACTGGAAACTTTATACCTCTCTTTCCCCCTTTTTTCTCCCCCCTACCCCATCTTGTCATCTCTTTTTTTTTACTCCCCTCCCCCCTTTTCCATCTTCCCCTCACCTCTCTTTCTCACCTATAGCTAACATACGAGCAGATAAATAACACAAACGGAGACACAACTAGCAGAGGCAGAGGCAAGCGCAGGTGCAGAGATGGAGGAAAGGTAAAGGCAGAGGCAGAGAGAAAGGAGGGTTGTAGAGATAATATATATAACCTACCGTTTTATCCCGGACTTGCCTTGAGCCGTGCAGATTTTTTGAAAAGGAACCCTTAGTCCGAAGTGGCCGTAGATAGCCAATCTTGACCTTCTAAAAGGAGCTAACTTAGCCGATCCTATGCTCGTAAGGATATTCTTTAATTGGGGGCATATCGCGGAGCCTGTCAAAAACCCGCCGCATCACGGCTGGCCATATTTCTTGCCATGCTACCCCCGAGGCCTCCAAGACCTCCGGCAATAACATATGTACCATTCGGATCAAAAAAGGAACCCAGCTTCATGTCGAGAGTAGTCTATACCAGAAATTCAGTCAGATAGACAGAGGATTCCACATTATTTAAACATAACAGAACCTGAGCGCACCGGGTGACCTCTAACACAATTTTTTCTACTGTCTTACCATCCTAAATCAAATGTAAAACCTCTTCAAGACTGGGAACGTTCTAAAATATACAGAAGCCGCGCAGTGTGAAACGTCTCTTTAGAGAATAAGTAAGGTAGTTTTAATCCGTGACTAATAAAGAAACATTGATCGATCGAAGGCAACATACATGACATGCCAGCGGCAGGACTTTTATGTCAGTCACAGCGAAGAACAGAGTAGTAACTGGGCGCTGTGAAGCAAAATACGAGAGAAAAGAGAATAGTGGCTAGGACAGATATTGAATGGACATAATCACGCGAACGCGAATACTTAGGGATGCTTATTGAGTTAGATGAGTGATGAGGGAAACAAGAAAACAAAAACATATTGTAAACGTGGTAATTCAATGGGAAAGTAAGGTCTCATTTATATACAAGCCTTTTCATAAAGAAGAAATAGAGTTTTATTAATCAAGAGATAATTTTAATAACTATGAAATAGTATGGTAAGTCGTACGTTATTAGTCATAATGAAATTATAAAACAAAGGCCGGTGTAGCTCGAATGAAACACGCGGATAAGCGTCTCTTCGTAGCATTAGTCAAATTAGCAATATCCAACAATAAGTCAAAAGATACCTTGATGCATTGAAATATAAAACATTTACGACCCTACTCACACGCCCAGGGTTTTTTTTTTGGAGGGGTTACAATATATTCATCTGGAAATTTTTAGACGTGAATACACTGCCAGCGAACAATAGCTGACATAGTAAGAAGGTAAAAGCAGTGACAGTAAAGTCTAAAAATTAACATATGAGAGGTAACTATACTTCGCCACTGCTCATGGTTCCATGAAGTTAATATCTGTGTTACGTTCTTTTAATTTGCTTTCTTAACCTTCCAATCTCTATTTCCAGATTTCGCATCTCTTTAGCGAGCGTGGCAAGGCTCATCATCGGCCCCTCCACAGCATCGGCAAAGCTTCTTTGCGTGTTTCGAAGGGCTTGAGGTACGAGGATGCCAAACCATCGGATAGGGTCTGTGGATTTAATTGTTGAAGATGAAACAACCTCATCAGGAATGGGAGACTGTGAAACGATCTCTAAATCGACAAGTCTGGGTACTAATGCCTGAGTCGATTCAGATGGATTGGGGGATTGTGTGGCTGGCAGAGTTTTGGATGGGGACTTAGAAATTGTGAAAGATGCAACAGGGCCGTGGTCTTGGATAGCTCTATGAATGTGCGGATTAGCATCGAGCCCCGCAGCTTAATAGAACTGCAAGCTAGGAAAGGAACTAAAATACATTTTTGTCGACGCTTGCATACGCCCGTCATAGTGGTCCTGTCCATAGCGAATTTGAGAGGGGTTACTAAAATTAGCTTGAGCTAAAGATATGAAGCCCTATAGCAAGAATTTACTTATTAGTAGCTTCACTAAACTTGGATGTGAGATGGGAGACCACCTACTAAAGACAGATGATTGGAGAGCTGCCGCTGAGCTTGCTGATATTGATCCAAAAGATTCAGGTAACGCTCAAGAAGGTCATCAAGCTTGTGCAGGAGTTCATCTCGATCCATTGCTCCTAGTGTGGGTGTCTGAACACCTACAACAACCATTTCAATCACATAAATGAAAAGAGCACAGTGATCCAGACAGTCCCGTGGTGTTGGCGCCGTCTTCCGCGCGTCACCGCCCTCGGCGCGAATTCTGCCTCATCCGACTTAAATCTTGAAAGCTCGGGAAGCTGCTCTCCAGCAATCCACCATGAATTCCTCTCGCCGAGTCCTCGCACTGTTGTCAAAGGCCCCTGTGCAGGATGGACCTAATTTAGCATGCCGGTTACGACGGCCGCAGCCCTCCTCGTTCGCCCATCCAATTCAATGTCTCCGCCATGCTCCCCAGCGTCGATTCGCGCATAATCCAGCAGACAACCCAGACTTCGAGTCGATTCTCGACAAGCCAGTAAAACTAGTACAATCAGGCAAGAAACACGGACCTGGACTAATAATACTCGGTACATATCCGTGATCATACTTTTCGTCCCGAGGCCTTGCAAGTATTCAATCTTTTAGACTGTGAGCATGCTCGCTAATCCATCCAACACATGTTAGCTATCATACCCATCACCGCATTCATACTAGGGACATGGCAGGTACAACGCCTCTCCTGGAAGACAGATCTTATTGCACGCTTTGAAGACCGTCTAATTCGACCACCATTACCCCTCCCCCCGCATGTTGATCCAGACGCAATAAAAGATTTCGATTATCGGCGCGTATACGCTACGGGGAGGCTACGGCACGACCAAGAGATGCTTGTAGGGCCCCGATTGCATAATGGAAACGACGGGTACTTGGTGGTCACTCCCCTAGAGCGAGAGGAGAAAGACAGCAAGATATTAGTATGCAGGGGCTGGATCTCTAAGGAGAAGAAGGAGCAAAAGGATAGAAAGGCAGGACTACCTGAGGGGGATGTAACGGTGCAAGGGCTATTAAGGGAGCCGTGGAAGAAGAATATATTCACACCAGAGAACCACCCTGAGAGAGGGGAGTTTTATTTTCCTGACGTAGTAGAGATGGCAAAATGGTCCGGAAGCCAGCCTGTCTGGATTGAGGAGACAATGAGTGAGTGTCGGTTCAGAAGTCAGAATTGGTTGATTGGTGATCCGCGGCTAACACTAAAACGTAGGGCCGGACTTACTAGAAGCTTATGACAGGGAGTCAAAGGGAATTCCAATTGGCAGACCTGCGGAAGTTAATTTAAGAAATAATCATACACAGTATATCTTCACATGGTACGGTTCCCTAACACGAAAAGTAACTGAAATAGAATTCTGAGTTACAATCAGGTACGCCCTTTGCGCATGCACTTCGGTGATGTTATGGATGGTCATACGCAAGCCGCCATCGTCCACCGCACGCCGTGTAAGACATAGTACACAATGGTAATGAATATTACAAAGGCGCCTACTCTTCACCCCTTTTCCTCTTCAATCTCATCAATTGTCTCCATCCGAACCCTCTTGGTCTTCTTTAGCTTGGTTGGTGGAGCCATTCGTATCTCCTGAAGGAGTTCTCTCGGAAGGAGCTTTTGTGCTAAGGAGAAAGATGTCGTATTTGCGTTGATTTGCCGCTGCCTATCGGGAGCCTGGTTAGCGACTGCTTACAGTATATTATGCTCCTTGTAAAATATTGACTGGACTCTTCACATACCGCTTCATGAGCGTAACCACATCGGAATCATCAATCACTTTACGGCCAGCATGTTCTGCATAGCTCGCAAGATCCTCCGCCACTTGTTCAAAGAACCAATCCGTTGCTTGCATAATAGCGTCAAGGGTCTCTTTGCTTATTTTTACGTGACTGTTTCCGTGTGATCGTGCAAATCCCGTAGCAAGCCTCTTTACTATCGCTGGTGGAAATGAGGGGTATTCATGGCCATATTTAGAGACCCGCAGCTCCTTTCGCCTTCTTCCCGACTTCTTGGACCCTTCTAGTGTTTGTGGTAGAAGACTACGATCTCCTGCAGCAGATTCTTTTCGGTATGCTCGAAGGTCCTCTTCTATTATTGCACCGTCCGACTCATTATCATCAGGTTCCGCCCCAACTACGGCTTCGTCTTCTTCATCCTCATACTCAGCATCTTTAGCATTTTCCACATCCTCGTGCGGAGACGGTTCACGAACTCGTTGCGGTATTGTGAACCTGAATGTCGGGTCATCAGGTTCATCTCCGTTATCAGAGCCACCGATGTAAATCTCGCTCTGTCGGCTTTGTCGCCGACCTGCGGCATCCATGAAAGCCCGAAGTTCCACGGTGTTCTCACTACGTAATATTAATTCTCTAACCTCTTAGGCAGTCTCGAAACAACTTACTCCGCCAACGCACCACTAACATCGTCGTCTCCCAGTAGAGCCCTATCATCGTCAATTGCAGGCCGACGGTTTATGAAAGGCCCATCAATCTCAAATTCAGACGCGGCGTCTATGCCAAGTTCGTTCAAATCCGCAAAGCGGTCGCTAAACCTTGTTGAAAATCTAGCACGGGGGTCTTCACTCACAGCTCGTCTACCCGCTTCTAATGACTGTATTGTTTGGTTATCAACATCTTCCGGAAGATCGGGAAGAAGAGACTGGCGTGGCGGGGCTTCATGAAAACTATCATCATCGTACATATCATTAAGCGGCATCGATAACCGTGGAGCAATAGGATCAGGACCTTCATCAAAATCATCAAGAGCTGGGTTACGAGCAGTGGGTTGTTCAGATTGCGGAGACGGCTGGATTGGCTTAGTAGTACGCGCGAGAACTGTATACATATTTTCATCAGCGACTGTATCAGCAAGGCTAAGATTATAGCACAACCTACTTCTACTCAAATCTCTCAATGTATCACGGGGAGTCTCCCTTTGCACCCGCCCACTCCTACGCCGGCTCTGCCCCGGAGTTCGAGCTGCATTTGCGCGTTCTCGCAGTGCTCTGATAGCGTGCGGTGTAGTTGGCGCAGTACGACGGGTAAGTATGGGACGCGCACTCAGACCAACTCTAGGAGTGCGCGCTGCTGTACCTGGCGTCCTAACTGTTATATTTGGTGTCCTACTACTATATCGCCCACCAGATGCCGGACCCGCGCTCGACGCTCGCTCGAAAGGCGTAGACGGATTTTGGATAACACCTGCCAATTGGCGCAACTATGCCTTGTCTTAGCCATTCGAGATCCTAAACCACACGGAAGAGAACTTACGTTAGAATACGGTGTCCCTCTATCTGCTGCGATCTCGTCGGCATTTGAACTTCGTGGGGTTACCCGGGGCCTTTTGCGCTGTGATTCAGACATATTACAGCCTTCAACTCTAGAACAAAAATGGTCAAGGCGTCGCGCCGATATCCTCGTCCTGCCGGACAAATTCAGAAACGAGCTGTTGACACGCAGACGTGCACGGCGTGGTGGTGCATGAACGCGTCAAATAAGGTTATCGATAAAGGCTCTTGGCATCCGAAGGTTTCAGAAATTCCGCGCCTTTGAGGTCCAAAATCTCTCCTTCCGAAATTTCGAACGCAATGGCTGTCTCCAAGCTGTCAAAGCAAGTGTCGCCAAAAGCTCCTTCGTCTTTGTCAACATCCCAATCCTTTTCGAATAAACGGAAGCGGGAACCGGAAAACGAGCTAATAACTCATACCGAGAAGAAAGCCGCAAAACGGAGGAAGCAAAAGAAACCGAAAGAGATTCACGATGAAGACTTAAACGAGGAACTAGGTATTAACGTCGCATTCTCCCGAATGGATAGTCGGCTGCTTGCGGATTACATAGCCCAGCGAACACTGAGATTTGGGGAGCGAGAGCTTAGTACTGTAGAATTGGCTGATAGACATTTTCCTGGTAAATGAAACAATCTCCCCAGATCCAAGATGTGTCCACGGTTATTAACTATAGCTTTGCAGAGAATGCCATACAAGACACGAGCCAATGGGACAAACCACGGACTTTAGAGAATTTTGCAAGCTTCTTCAAGCATTTCTCGAACGATTCCCAAAACGATCCAGAACTGCCTAAGGGTAGCCCTCGGGCACTCGTCATCACAGCATCCGGCCTAAGGGCAGCTGATATTTCCAGGTATGGCTTGCACACATATTTATTCGTTAGACAGTTTATAACAATTACTCCAGAGCACTGAAGAATGGCCTCGCCAAGAAAGGAGAAGAACGATTGAGTATTGCAAAGCTCTTTGCGAAACACATAAAATTTCCAGAGGCTGTGAAAATGTGCAACACAATGAAGTAAGCACATGGTTTTTAAGATCAGGGAAAAGGTTCTGAATGTCTAACAATCATACCTAGGATCGACATCGGTGTCGGGACTCCTCACAGAATATCAGAGCTTATCACACACGGTAAGGAATCCGTCTGTACCGTATTTCACTAGACTTGCTAACAATTTGCAGGAGCTTTGTCGGCCGCAAGTCTAGAAAGCATTATCATGGATGTGTCGCATATCGATCAGAAAAAGCGTGGAATTTTAGACATGAAAGACTTACATATGGCTTTGGTGGATTTACTTATTAGAGACGAGTTTAAGGTTAGCTCGACTGTCTGGAATAACAGGATCAAAGTTCTCTTCTACTGAAACATGTTCACGCATCGATTTTACAACTAATCTTTCAAATTCTCCCATACGCTTCATATAGAAGGGAGGTATCAATCATACCTTACTAGATGGTTCTGGGGGAATATTCTTCTTGTGGCCTAGCAGTGATCTGGGGTCGTCATACCGTCTGATTACTTTCTTAGGCTTCGTCTTGGGTTAGTTGCTTTCGAAATCTGCCCTACGATTGAAACTTGCTAAGATCTGCGTAGAAGAGAGATTCATATCGTTGCAATCTCATTATAAAATAGATCTGCATCATCATGCGTCAATATCGACACTACATAGCGGCAGGGCCCTTAAGGGCTTTCTTGTCAATAGTTGTGACAAGCTCTATTTTTTTACTGGTCTCCCGAAATAGGAAATCCACGTTCATTCATTGTAGCTCACTCAGAGTTGCATAAACTTTCTGCTTGTTGTCAAGTTTGACCTTCTGAAAGCAATTAGTTGAGTTTTTTTTTGGTTCATTCAACTTTTGATAATTCAGAAGTTACAAGAGACTAAACTAAGGTCTAAATGAAGCTAGTGACTCATTCAATGCTTTATCGCGTGTCTAGAACAAAATCACTTATATATAAGACTATCCATATCCCCTTTCTGTGAACAAACATAAAAGAAATGCTATTCTTAGTCTCAGTAATATATTTGCTATTGCTGCCAGAGTGATGCGTCCACACTATTTAACAGTAGCCCCTACAGGATAACTGTTAAAAATGAATGTCAAATGTGTTCATAGTAAATACTCCTCTCCACTCTTAGACCGGTGTACGCCATATTAAGCCATCTTCCGGTGTGCCATTGAGAAGGAGTTATCCAGTCCTAGGAAAGGGCCCCACAAAGTAGTTAAGTCGGACTTTGATAATGAAGAACCAGATTAATTACGGGTCTTCTGGGCTGTGTAGGAGAGTTAATAAAGTAAATATCCCAGAACTGTCTTTACTGCATTTTTAAGAATCATACACCAAGTAATCAAGAGGCACATTTTAAACACGCCTTGTGTGGAGAAAGCAGAAACATGGTCATTTTATACTATGAGTAATATCAGTTGAGAAGAATGCGTTTAGGCCTTGAAACCATTTGAACCGCCTGTGAAGTACTCACCCTTACTCTCAGCACAGATACCCTACTCTCATGGGCAATCTACAGAATAGCGAGCCTCAAGTCTGGATTTAGATTGAGTCCCATGTATAGGTACGTAGACAGGCGTACAGTGGTTAGAAGAATAATGAGTAAGACTGGAGTCACTAGTGGAATTATTGGACGGGATTATTACTTTCTGACGATGACTTCGTAAAGAGATGATAACGGGGCTAATCTAGAGCGTTGGTCGTTGCTTCTTTAGCCTCTTTTAGGGTTAATATATAGTTAGATGACAAACATCTGCCTGGATTCTACTGTAGGTGACATAGGAGGATCCAGCAGTTGCAGTAATATATAAATGAATATTCAGAGCTTATATCGTTTTTATATTACTAAAGCGTTGAATATTTCTCATCACGATAAGCATATCACATTTTACTATATGTAAATCATCGGAATTAGAGATTCCACAGGTCTCTAGCCTCTAACTCAGTGTTTTCCTAGTTACTAGGAAAGAGTCAGATGTTGGTGACAATGTGGCCATGCATAAGGCATAAATATCATTATTCTGATTGATTCTAGTACATCCGGCCATGGACAATCTTCGTAATGAAAATGGCTATTTTAAAACTAGTGTACCGCCACAACATTGGAAATCAAACAGCCGTTTAAACGTGCAATAAATACAGAAGGGTATTTGCACCTGGAGGGATATACATTGTTTCAATAATACTCGCTCAACTATCTAGCGTCACGTGTCCAATGATAGATGTATAGGCACGGGCTAACCTATAGAATGCAAGGCCAGTTGGGCATGACGTACATTGGAACTTTAGAAGCGGACGCTCATCGTTAAGAATGGCACCGAAGTTAACGGTGATACGAGACCTGCTCACAAACAGCCGTCAGTGCCGGTAGTAAGAGGAAATGGTGGTATCAAGTGGAAGATGATGGCGCAAAAGGGTAAATTTGAGGAGAGCTGTCGGAGTTCTGAACGCATTGGGAAAGCATAGGCAATTATCTGAACGGGACTCGAGGGAGCCGCTCGCGAGGCGCGAACCGATGGAAATGATTGCAGCCAGATAGGCAAAGGGATACTTGAAGCGATGGAAGCCATATCTGATGAATTCCAGGGACCAGAATGCGGGATGCGTTAGATGTCGCGTCTCAACAGCATATGTGTAATGCTTTACACAGCTCTTAGTGTTATGCTGATACAAGCGAGTATCATGAAGGCCGCAGTGGCCGCGGTGAATGCATTGGCCGTGAAGCCGACGGAAGACGACTTCTAGCGCAGCAGGCAGCAGCGGCGGAGGCGGCGGGCGGCGGCGGAGGTGGTGCAATGGGGCACCAAAGGCAAAGGATTGTTGGGTGGTTGGTAGTCCACTACGTAGTATACTACAGCGCTGCCTATCATAAATCAGAGATGTAGAGCGGTCGTTGGCGGTGGTTAGCGGTTCGTTGCGGACATGGTGATGGCGCCGGTGAGTGGCCCGCTGTGGCTTGGCTACCAAGCTGTATCAAGCCATGCTCAACCCACCCCTGCCTGCCTCAACACCGTTTCATAGACCGCATACGCGCCCATCCTCTGCTGCACCAACGACCCTTCAACAATCATTTCGAACAAGCTGCGCTGGGCGCCTTCGAAGAGTTTTACATCATCCTGCTGCGAAGAGTCCGCTGTTGAGACTGTCCGCCGCCCCCACTTTCGTCCCGAACGCCTTCGAGCGAGCGAGCGAGGCACCTCGAGCTTCGGTTGTACAGCCTCACCTTGTCCCTATTAATGTGATAAACGCCTCCCTTTCTCGCCGCACATACCACACCCTTCCCTAAAAAGTGATATTATCGGTAAGATATCTTCTGTGCCACCTTGTGAAGTCGTCTAGATTCTAATGCTGGCCTTCTCATGCAGACTGTCGGTACAAGCTCGCCATTTCATCTCATCATCGTCTCGTCCCCTGCCTTTTCTAGTTAAGATATCTAGCCTGAAGCTCAGAGTAAGCAGCGCTTAATAATGGCTGCCGCTCCTGCTACTCAGTCCTTGAAGGTTGGAGCTCTTGTAAAAACCCGATAAGCTGGTAGATAGGCTGACCGTTGGATACTTTAGTGTGTGGTTACGGGAGATGGTGCTGTTGGAAAGGTACGTCCGCGCGAGTCCGATTATATTTATTTCAAAACTGGACTTGACTGATCACATTGTTAGACATGCTTGCTCATTTCATATACAACGAATGCTTTTCCCGGAGAGTATATTCCTACGGTGTACGCTCGCTCTTCAACGATTGCATATACCCCAGCTAACAAGTTGCAAGGTTCGATAACTATTCCGCAAATGTCATGGTCGACGGGAAGCCTATAAGTCTTGGATTGTGGGATACCGCTGGACAAGAAGATTACGATCGCCTTCGGCCGCTCTCATACCCACAGACAGACGTGTTCTTGATTTGCTTTTCCATCGTTAGCCCTCCGTCTTTCGACAACGTCAAGGCTAAGGTATACATTATTTCTCATCCCCTCTCATTCTTCGTACTGACGGTGTCTACAGTGGTATCCCGAGATTGACCACCATGCCCCCGGCGTCCCGATCATACTTGTTGGTACGAAGCTAGATCTGAGGGACGATGAGGCAACAAGGGAGAATCTTCGAGTGAAGAAAATGGCACCTATACAATACGAACAGGCAGTCATGGTTGCGAAGGAAATTAAAGCGCAGAAATATCTAGAATGCTCCGCGTTGACACAGCGCAATCTCAAAAGCGTGTTCGACGAAGCTATCAGGTGAGTCTTACGAGGGGAGCACAAGGTGCTTACGCTGCATTGTCTAACCTCTCTACAGGGCTGTACTGAGTCCTCGTCCTCCACCAAAAACGAAGAAAGGCGGAAAGTGCGTCATCCTATGAAGTAGAAATTCAAGATGAGAGAGGCGTGAGAAGGTGTGATAGTTTGGTGTAACAAGATGCATCCGATGAGACTTGAATATCTTGGTGTTGCGGACAAGTTTGAACGGCGTTTCGCGAGGAATTGGAGACGCATCGCAACCTACCGGCCAGGGAAGCCTGGGAAGTGCCGGAATAATTGGTTCAGGCGAATCCTTTAATTCAGGGCAGCGGGCAATCATGATGTCGAGCGTCATCTCTTTTGACTCGGTTTTTATTGCCAAGTGCCTTTTTTCGCTTTTCGATGTGTTTAGCGTTGGTCAGCATCTTCTTCTCGTTGAATGTAGATAGTGTGGAGCAATCATGCCGAGTTCATTTCTACGTATCCTCTGGCGGTAGGACCATTGCTTTCTCTGGATAATCGCTTTGCGACCTCAGCTTTATGATAGACTTTTCGTTTTAGAAGACCGAATGCTGCCAGTGTGATACTTAGCCGTTAAATTCCATTGGCTCCAAGAGCATACTCGGTTTGAAGGCCTAAGTGATCCTTTTCTTTTTACTAGGTAGATGCCTAGGTAGCACGGTACATACTGTGCCTTGACATCAAAACTGTCGCCAGCAAAAACGCACGTCCTCGCATGGCCCTGAGCGTGGTGTATAAAGGCCTAGGGCTCGGTTACTGCACCACTGCACATAGAAAGCCCCCGCTGCCCGCAATGACAGGGATTTGCATTTCAGAGCTGTCCACCTTACCGTAGAAGCTCTCCCTAGCCAGCTTCGAACATCGAACTGACTTCGCAACCGCATAGCCACACAGCCGTACAACCCCACAACCATGTTCCACCAAGGAGACCTTCAGAGCGGTATTGCGCTTGCGATTCAGCAAGCAAAGCTGGTTGCTTGTTTTGTTCGAGGTTCGTAAATCGTGGATATTCGTAGAGCCTAGCGGAGTACTAATCACTCTTCACCAAGGAAGATGACAGCCCTGAAAGTTCAACATGGGAAGATGAGTGGCTTCAGGATGATCTGGTTTGTCTACGTAATTTATTTGGCTTTTCTAAGACGCTGAGAAGTTACAGCTCTCAACTCTCCTCACCCAAACTGCAGTCCTGCTGCGCATCCAGGCTGGCTCCCTAGAAGCCGGTTTTCTGTCAGCCTTCTGCCCCATTTCAAAAATTCCAGCGCTAGTGGTTATACAGTGGGTACTACAGAATCGTGATCTATTAATTACTTCCGCTTACATCTCTTCAGTAATGGTCAGCTCCGTGAGCATCTTGTTAGTGGTACCAGCCGGGAAGAATTTACGAGTCGACTACGCGTCGTTCTGGGAGGAGATGAGGCAAAGGGCATAATGCAGACACAAGTATCCATACCATCTGAAGCATCGGCCTCGGCCTCCGCTGGGGTCCCAGATAATCCAGAAGCCCACGCAACGCTTAATTCCGGAAGCAGCACGCCAGCCTCGTCAGCAGCCTCGTCGACATCAACACCGTCAGCAAGAGTTCAGGCCTTATTAACTGATCGGGCACGTCGTCTCGAAGCCGATAAACAACTTAAGGAAGAGGCCGAAAAGGCGGCGCGGTCCGCTAAGGCTAAGGGGAAGCAGAAAGCCGTCGAGGAAGAGCTTGAGGCTGCTGGCGTATCGTCCACAAAATCACAGCAACTCAGCGCCGCGGCACAAGCACGGAAGAAGAAGCAAGATGATCGGGCAGAACTCAAGCGGATTCAAGCACGGATCGAGGCTGATAAGCAGGAGCGGAAGGCTCGAGAAGACGCACGGAGAGCGGTAGCGGCCGAGGAGGCAGAGCGACGGCGTCAGGAGCAAGCCGAGCTAGTGGAAGCAGAGGCACAGGCTACAAGCGCGAAGAAGGCTGCAGTGAGCTCGAAAAATGTGCATCTCAATGTTCGGCTGTTCGATGGTAGTACAATTCGTGCATACTTCCCGCGCACCTCAACGCTGCAGGATGATGTGCGAGTATGGGTTGACAAGGAACTTTCTTCCCATGCGGGAATGCCTTCAAGTTCTCCACCCCCCTATACTTTTAAGCATATCCTCTCCCCGCTTCCTAGCCATACCCTCTCCGCATCTGACGAGGCCGCAGCCCTCGAAAACATCGACTTGGCCCCCAGCGCAACTTTGATCCTTGTCTCCGTGCAAGGCTTTACTGAAGCATACAGCAATGCAGGCGGGGGCGTCATAGGGACTCTATATGGCGGAGTTACTGGCGTAGTTTCTGGAGCCGTGGGCCTTGTTTCTGGTGGCTTGGGGTTACTAGGGGGTGCACTGCAGTCCGTTACAGGATATGGTGCTCAGCCTGCTCAGCAAGGAAGAGATGATTTGGGAGAAGGTAGACAAGTGGGATCTGAACCAGGGCCTTCAGCCGCAGCAAGTATTAGGGTACGAACGTTGGCGGATCAGAGGGTCAAAGAGCAGCAAGATCTAGACCGAGACCCAAATTCTCGGCAATATTACAATGGAAACCAGGTTCGTTCCCGTCAATACCAATTCGGCTAATATATTTTTGTTAACATTGCAGTAGCTTAACTTTGAACCTAATGAGGACGATAATGAGAAATAGTTTTATAATACGCATTGTATGATAGGTTAAACAGATGATACCCATAAAAGAAATGATTATCATATGTAGCAAAAATCAACATGAATAACTCGTCTGCATCTTTACTCCTTACTCTAAATACAACCCCCGAAAATTGACCGAAGCCTTCGGAGCACACCTGGCTTCGCCTTCTGTTGCACTTGTCCTGCGAATATTTGCGATACTGGCAACCTGTGTAACTCGTACTGCTCTTCGATAAGAGGTACTGTAACGAAGTTTTCACTTGATAGTCGCGGAGTTGTTTGTGCGTTTTGGAGGCTCCGGACGGAAAATGGTGGCTTGGACGCTTGGTGTTGGGATGAAAAGGACTGCAAAGGCGTGTAGCCGGTGGTGGATTTGGCAGATTGGGAATCTTGTCGAAAATCTCCTGGTTCAATTGCGGAAGGAATGCCGTTAATCAAATTATTCGTGCTATATTTCATACTTTCTTTGTCGTCGCCTCTCAGTATACTCTTTACGGCCCGGGTGTCTTTAAGACATGTAGACTCGTTATCCTCGCCTTCAGAATCTATACTGGCATTAGGTGTGTCGTCACCAATGATCTCACCTTGATACGTCTTTTTCCAGCTACTCCGCGGACTTATGTATGGCATTAAGTCTGGATCCTGACTTCCACGATCAACCCCAGGGGCGTCCACATCGTCGGCCCTACAACCGCCTAGGCGTTCCGATCGGTCGTCCATCTCGAATGGAGCGAAATCCATGAACCCACAAGAGAGTTCTGCCGTGGTAACACTAGAGGCTGGTGCGGTAACAGGAGATGAAGTGTGCTGACTGTTGGAGGTATAAATGATGGATTGGTTGCGGCGCGCCATTGCGCTTGTCGAACGTGGCGTTGCTTCGTAGTAGAATCTCAATGTTTGCTATCTTACACCCCTCTGATAATCTGACGTAGCTGGAGACTTTTAATTAATTGTGAAAAACAACAAAGTTTATGGCTTGAAGAATTTAGGCGTACCGTTTGGAGCAATTGAAGGACACTATTTAGTAAAAGTTGGGGTGGTTGGGGGGGGGGGTGCTTTGAGATCAGGATGTAGTTTAAAGACGCGATACGACAGTAATATATGGAAAATGCGTAAAGTTCGTCAGAGCACATAAGACGACTGTTGGGAGTGCCGTATATTGTCAAAGTTTAACATTACCATAAAACTTATAGCTTAAACTTTAGCATGCTTTTCCTTTACAAATAGGAGAGGAATCGGGTCTGGGTTACGACCATCAGATACAAGGCTCTAGCAATGTTTTTTTCTTTTCTGTGTTTGTGCTATCAACATATCAAGAAGCTTAGGGAGAGTGAAGTGGTGATGCTTGCTGAATGCCATTCTCTCCTAATTTACAATATAGCTTCTTCCGAAAACTCCTAGACAATGCTACATGCGTTTTAATGATGTTACGAGCCTTGCATGTTAAACCGGATCCGATCATTCGGTCACGAAAATAATTGTCCTAGACCATCTGACCAATGACCATAGATGATTTCGATTAGTTGAGTAGGAAAATTTAATACTGGCTAGCGGCCTGCTGGCACGCTTTCTGTTAAATGAGTATTTATGTTAGCATGAAATTCGCCACTAACTGCCGAAGGGTGCACTACTGACCAGCTGATCCAAATACCATCCGCAAATTGTTAGAGAGCCCTGATTCTCGTCCATGCACTTGCGGAAGTTGTTGACATCGGTCTGGCACGCACCGGATTGATAATTGCTTGAAGAGCTGTTCGTGTACTGCTGCTCTACAGGAGTGGTTTGCGCGGATTGGGATTCGGCGGGTGCGGAGGAGCCACCACCGAAGAAGCCGCCGATGGCATGGCCGATAGATGAACCAACTGCTACACCGCTGTTCAAAAGCATTAATTAGCGTGAGTCTCTTGGAGTATGTGATATACAATATCGATGCTTGGGAAAAAGCGGTATATATGGTTAATGGGTAGTATATATAACGCTGAGGCAATTGCGTTGATGCGGCAGGGCCGGTACTTACGCAGCAGTACTAGCCATCTGGCCAAATAGACCTGGTCCGGCACTCTGCTGAGGAGCAGCCTGTACTGGAGGCTGCGGTTGCTGAGCAGTGGCCGGCGGGTGTGCAGCAGTCGTAGCAGGACGGGCTGGGGCAGGACCAGGAGGAGTAACCGGCTGGCGGGCTGGGGCAGCTGTGGGACGGCGCGGGGCGCTGGAACTGCGAGACTGACGAGGCATTTTTTACGAGGTTTAGATAGAGTTTTTGCGCTTTTGTTGATGGAAGGAATTGGTGTTGTTGGAGAAAGCAGTTGAGGCGCGGATGCGGATGGCAAAGAGCTTCAAGAATTCGAGAAGGATCGGATCTTCGCTTCGGCGCAGGGACCGAGGGAGAAGTCTGCACGGGCCGGAACTATTGGATGCGAGACCCATCAACTATTGGATATACATATCGGATATGCTGATTTAAAATGGATTGGCTCTGATGAGACTAAGTCTAATTCTTATTCATACTTGCTACAGTAGACTTCTAGAAGTGTAGGGGATATTGTGGCGTGAAGTCGTACACCTCGCAAAAATGAAGTTGCTCAGTGTATGTCCCTTAGAGCAAACACTGATACCCCATCCCTCTCGATAAAACTAGACTGCTTTTGTGTATCATACCCCGAGCTGTGGCAGAGAGGCCACTTTGGCATGTATCATCCGACACGAAGTCGTCATCGAATAAAACCGACGCGTTGGACTCGGTGAGAGCGGATACCTGAACCTATTGGCACCCGGAATGCCTTCCATCGCGCCTCATCCAGGAGGGCATCAAGATTTGAGTAGGAGCTGAAATCACGCTTCCTGAGAGTTCAACCATTGGTGTTTGCTCCCTGGTCTGCCGTTTTCCTGCCATCGGATCCTTGCTTGGGGAGAGGGCCTTTTAGTAATGCCTGGAATGCTGCACTGCGTCCTCTAGGTGGAAGGTTTGACTTAGGCCTCCGCGAAGGAAGGGGCTCTGCTCGTTGACCCTGAGCTGGATCGCGAGCTCCGGCTCCGTGATTACGCTGCTTTTCAGATTTAGTGTTTCCATTTTCCTTGTCCGCTTTTTTCTTTCTCGCTCTCCTTTCCTTTGCGGACCGACGATTTCTGCCCTTTCCCTGTGGCGCCTTCACCTCGGCAGGTTTCTCCAGCGAAGATGGAGACTCCGAGTCTTGCGAGTCCTCGGAGCCACTCTCGTCCTCACCACCAGCTAATTCTTCTGCCACATCAGCCCTTCGCTTTTTGGATATCTCTTCTTGCTTGATGCGCTCGGAAAGCTCGTCGAATTTAATGTGTACATTGGCCTTCTCCCTGGCCTGTCGCTCGGAGCGCTCGAGATCATATTTCTCATTTCCGGACTGCATGCACGTAAGTATTTTATGGATAAATATCCGAGTGCTTTAACCCTACCAAAGCATGTTTAATGAACCTTCCGGCAGCTTGCTTGTCCAGGCTGAGATCCCTCTTGAGCGGGCCTGTTTCTGCTTGCTTAATTTTCTCGAAGTATTGCTTGAGGCGGGTGAGCTCAGTGAAGACGGCGTGTTCTTTGGCGTTCTCGCCGTTCAATAGTAGGTATGCTTTAGGCTTTATTAGGATGGTGGATTAGTCTCGAATGACGACGAAACTCACAGAATAGAATCGATTCAATTGCATAGGTGCTTATGACGTGCAGCTTCGCTTTGTCGAGAAGTGGCAGCTTGCTAGAAATATCAGACAGAGGAGTGTTCAAGAGAGGCGCAAGAGCTTCTTCGAGATCATCAATGTTTTCCTCGGCTTGTTCAAGCAGCGGATGTAAATCCACGGTATCCATGATTAGCGCCGAGGTGAGCAGCGCCAAAGTATCCTACAGCGCTCAATACCGGAAGAGAGATAGATAATGGGTACTGGAAGGGAAAGACAGCACGAGGCGTAGTTTTGGAGGAATTTCTGAGTGGTGATAGTAGGTTTAGGTATGCAGCAATAGTTCCGCGATGATGGGCTTTCTTGCATGGTCTGTGCTCTCAAACCAATGATATCTATCCAACCCCGACGACATGAAGGCTATAGAGATGCTCTCCGCGAGCCCCTATACTGCATTTCTCTCTCCTCCACCCGTGAGTTTCGATCGCTAGGTGTACCACTTGAACTGAGTCCCAATTACTTCCCTCCTTCAACCTGTCTTTCTCAATTCTCTCCTACCCTCTTCCCGGGCTGCGGCCTCGAATAGTCCACAGCTTCCTCCGATGCAGCACAGGTAACAGCTGCCCCGGCCGGGTGGCCTTTTCCCAATCCATATCGTTAAGGAAGCCATGGTGGAGTGAAGCTGCTGCAGATAGCGCGAAAGTTGGAAGCTCCGGGGACAGTGGATGGTAGATTAAGCACACCTGGACTCCGACTATAGCTAACAGCTCCACAGCGCTGGAAAAAATGAAGAACAAAATACCCGCCCTCCGCTTCGAAATGTTGCCGAGTTCTATCGTACAATGCCAGTATTCGACAGACGAATCCATATCATGGGCATAGGAAACGTCGGCCGATTCGTGGCATATGCACTGCGTGGAATCCCCGATCCTCCCCCAATAACGCTGATATTCTATCGCCGCCAAACATTCAACGAATGGAACGAAGGGCCGAAACAGATCCGCATAAAGACCCGAGATGTCGTAGAAGTTAGGTCCGGTTTCGACGCCGAGCTGGCTATCCCACAGCGGCGCTCGCACGGGCAAGAAATAATGTACGAGGACAACAACATACTATACACGTCCAAAACGGCGCCAAACAGCGAAGCCTTCCAACCAGCCACACCGCAAGCCCTTGAGGGTGAATCCAACGAGCCCATCCACGCGCTGATCCTCTGCTGCAAGTCAACGCAAGTGCTGTCGGCCCTCTCGGCCATCCAGCACCGCCTGACGCCGCACTCGGTGATCCTGTTCCTGCAAAACGGAATGGGCACCGTCGACGAAGTGAACGAGCAGCTCTTCCCGGACCCGGCCGACCGGCCCTTCTACATGGTCGGCATCAACTCGCATGGCGTGAACAGCGACCCGGCCGACCAGTTCGCCACCACTCACGCCGGCCACGGCACCATCGCGCTCGGCCTGCTCCCGCACGCCCACGACCAGACCAGCACCGCCTACGACCCGGTCCCGCGCTTCGCACCCGGCGCCTCTACGCCCTCGCCCCCCCGACCCTCCCACCCCG
>KV750885.1:0-48394 GCA_001692915.1 Glonium stellatum
ATAAAAAATAAATAAATAATAAAAATAAGAAGTTAAATAGCCTTTAAATAGCTATAGAAGACTTAATAATTACTAAATCACGCGACGTTATAATTATTATTTTATTACTATAGTAAGCTTTACGTAAGATAGGCTTATTATATAATTATAAAATCTCAAAATTTCTAAGAATCGGCGCCAGCTCGTGCATAGAGCCAAGCATGGCTCCCTAGCTTAGTCTCTCACCTAAATCGGCATCCTCTAAGCTATATTCGAACTCCTTGCAGGCCACTAAATTAGCGTAAGCTAGCGTAAGGAAATTTGCGAAATCCATGTATTATAGTTTTTGCGATTTTTGGTGGGAAACGGGCTGGCCAGCTCCCTGGTGTGGCCAGCTCACTGGTGGAATACGTTATGTAGTATACGGTACACAAGCTCGGGCAGAAGGTGCAAAGCTTGGTTCGCGGCTCCACAAATTCACATGCAAGGAACCTGGAAACAGTGGCGACGCCGAAACGCGTACTCTCTCTATCAATCTATACAAGGCTGTCGCCGACATAAAGCAAGCTAACCATGCGCTTATGCCAGACTATGCAAATACTCCACTCTAGCAGCTTTCGAGCCGAATGTGGGGTTTCCACATTTATTACGCAGCGCAATTCGCAATTCGCACTGCAATACAGCTCGTAGCAAAGAATGTAAGGCAGTAATACATTGGATATGTGGAGACAAGTGGTTGAGAAGCCATTAATGATGAGTGTTGAAAACAAGGAGGCCGATTTTAAGCAAAATAGCTCTTCCATAACACGCCTTCTAGGTCCTCCAGTTGCTCTGTTTCGAAGGCCTGGACGGTGTGTTAGTCACGGTTCTAGAGACTTTACAATGGGAGGAAAGGGGAAGAGCTAAGGGGGTAAGCTTACCTTGACATCCACATGCCAAGTATCCTGTCTTGTCTTCTTGAAATCCGCTAAGACACTCTTCACGCTCTTTCCGACCATGCCTGGGTCAGCGGCGGCTCTTCTCGCAAGCGTAGCTAGCACATCAGGCAGCCATGCTGGTGGCGGCGAGGTGTATGGGAACGCTTGGATTAGTGCGCCAAGACCGAGCACTGCGGCATGGCGAACTAGGATCAGCTTGTTGTGTTCTGGCGTGGGGGTTCCAGGAATGCGCTGCTTCGGTAGTGGATTCTTCTGCAGCATATTTGTGAATGTGGCTTTCAGAGCCTCCACGGTGCGGTTGCGTAGCGCGACGGGTGAGCAGCGTATCATGCCCGACAACGTTGTTGCGGCGCCCAGACGGACTTCGAGTTGCACGTCTCCGAGCATGGCCGAGACACAATCGAACAGCGCTTGCTGCTGGCTTTCCGACATTAGGAAGAGGCGTCGGAAATAGATGACTTGGATGTTGATGAGGATGCGGAGGCGTTGATGCCAGGATGTCGCGTTACGTCCGATGCGGATAAGCGCAGCGATGAAATCCTCATCTTCGCCAGCGCGGTGGGGGATGTTAGGAAGATGGCGGAATACATGATAGGCGAGGGATTGAAGCTCTGGGTCTTCTTTTATATCCATCATGTGGAGTAGCTGTTTCATAAAAACGTTCGGGAAAAATTTAACAAGTTGAATGCATTCATACGAAGACAGGGTAGAATCGAGCCAAAGTAATACAGTCTTGCCACCTGATGTGTACGACGACGGGGTCTGCTGTCCTGCGGGACGCTCTTGTCGCCATGCCTCAAGTCTTTCAAACACGTTAATGATAGTTCTAGAATACTCTTCAGTTGGTTGATACGGTCGTATGCCAATGGAAGAAGCTTGCTTTTGCGCTTCTATGAGAGTGTTCACATCCTTGTACGACTCATGATATCTCGTCCGGTGGATGCTAGCTAGCGTTTGGCCCATGGCCTCACGGACGCCCTTGTATGGATGATCCAGATGCTGCATAAAGTCTTCTAAAATCGGTTTTTCAAGCCGGAAATGCCATCCAGCATCTAGGATGCATTGCTGCAAAAGTTGGATTTTAGAGCTCTCCTTGAATGCCGCGTTAGATTCCATATCCAGTCGGAAGCTAGCAAGCCAGTCCACAAGCGGCCAACCCCTCCGGGGGTCTTTCCCTTGCAATACAACGTGCAAAAATGTTGTCCAGTACGATGAATTCTCAGGAGTTAAGCCGTCTTTGAATATTCCCCTGATGATAGGGAAAGCGTACTCCCAGACCTCTGCGCGCAACTCTGGCTTCAGATCTGGCGCGCAAGATAGCAACGCGCCCATTATTTCAGCCGTAGCCCGGTGCTGATGCTTGTCACTGCCATCGCCATAGACGGATTGTGTCAAGTCCTTTATGTCTTCGAAGTTAGCTTTCGTTAGACCAGCAAATAAGAGATCAAAGGCATGCGTCAACATCATTGCGCTTGACATGCGGAACCGGTCAGCCCCGGAGTCTCGTGGTTCTTGTTTCATGTATGCAAAGTAGGTAGAAAACCAGTGCCGGTCTAGAAGATTGCCAATCTTCTCGCGTACGTTATTCTCAACATCATCAAACTTAATAGATGGCGGGTTGGGTAGAAAAGCTGGCATTGTTTTGTTCCAAACTAGCCAACCTGGATAGTCAAAGTCAACATAGTATTTTGCTTCAGGCTTAGCAAAGCTCGCCAAGTGTTGCGCTGTCCAATTTGGATCTTCAGCTCTTGTTGGCACAGTTATTTTATCAGGAAGCTCTTCATCTCCTAGGAGGTATCTTTCATAACTGTGCCCTGTGATACCACGCGTTTGGACTAACGTAAAAATGCCGACCAAAGCACCGGCGTATAGGCCGCGAAGACTGGGATGTGGATCAATCGAACCTTTCGTGACAAGGTCGATCATAGGCTCGGAAGCGATTGAGTCATATCGCATGCCAAGATTTATAACGATTGCTGCCGTTCGACTCGCCTTTTTCCAGTGTGATTTTCTTCCCAGTTCAACAAGTTCTGTTGATAGCTGCGATTTCTTGCCCTCGATCCTGCTTCTCTTCTTCTTGATGAAGTCCCGCCTTTTACTGATCTTAGCCTGGGCTTTTTCAGTCTCCTGCGCGTCAACAGCGAAAGATATTGCCTCGACAATGTCTTGATCAAGGATGACCATACGTTCCAAAGGCTTACCCATATCCATGATCTGGAAAGTAGCATTAGTCGCAAGCTTCTGGACCGAAGGCTTGTCAGCTCCGGTGACCTCGATAAAAGCCTTGATGAGTGTCGGAGTGAACCTCCAATCCCTACTGATTGTCTTGGCCAGACTTCCAAAGAGCAATGAAAACATTGCACCTTTGATGCGTGGAAAATCGTTTTCGTCGACGGCTTTGACAAGGGCTGCAAGGAGAGGCGGTATGACGAGTGGCCTTGCCCCGAGAACGCATTTGACCGCTGACTCATTTGCAGTCTGTGCTGTGCGACGAATCTCCGTATAAAGAGACACACTAGATTCCGCCAGATCTAGTAGAAGCTGCTTATCAAGTTCGGTTTTGGGTCGTGGATTTGCATTGTGACGTAATCTCTGCAAGTGGTAAACGTTTGCACGTCGAACAAGTAGTGGTCTTGGATATTCTTTCCTAAGACCACTAAATTTGAAAGGGTGCACGTCAGCTGCGAGAAGTCGAGTCACTCTGTCAAGAACGTGAGCCGACCGCTCAATACCAACGTCTATGAACCATGACCGGTATGCGTTGTATAAGGAGTTAAAGCACGGCACATCATCTTCTTGCTTTTCGATCAAGAATTTATGGACCTGATGGAGGGTCTCTCCTACGGTCTGACGTAGTTTGTGGATTACCTCGTAATTTGTCCCGTCTCTAGCTAATGGGTAGCCAGTTTCGTACTGGAAGGTCGGCTTCACCTCTTCGTCTTCTGCTTCACCTAAGCCGGCGTCATTTTCCATCTCATCGGTATCGGCATCGTCCTCTTGATCCGAGGAAGGGCTGTCTGTACTCGCATCAAAAGTGTCGAATCTCGGGTCAAATAAGACTGAAATCCCGGATATGATGAGTCTGAGTAGAACAAGATTGCGAGACACCTCGTCCGACCAGTCTTTCCCAGTACCATCACGTTTTATTGGTGGATCAGGTTTGATAAGGCCCAGCAATGCATCGATAGCGCTTTTACATTGTGACTCGAATAGCGCGACTGCAAAATCGATCTCCTCCTCATTAGGTGTGTGCCAGGTAACGTTTAAATTTTTAGGATCTGCGAGTTTGCCCCAGGACTCTGTTGACAGACCTCTCTCAAGCTCACCCTTCTCGTAGATAGAGTAGTCGATCGTGTATGTAACTGTCAAATTCAGGAGGAGATGATGGATGAAGTTAGACACATGCACAGTAGGGATACCTCTGCACTTTTGCTGCATGTATTCAGCAATGTCAAACAGTTCATCCTTCCAAGCAAGAACGGCATCGCCAACATGTACCACACACATGCTAAGTAAGCTGATATTCCAGACTAATGCACGATCTCTGGGCAGAACCTCCGATCCAGTCGTCCTCGTCGAGCCGGCCCCATTATCATCGATCTCAGTGCGGATTCCCGCAAGGAGATGGGGTAGCAGTCTTTTCAGTGATTTTTCGGGATTAATTTTAACCAGCCCATTGCAGATAAACGCCATGGCGTCTCTAGCTTGATGAATGACATGATTTGTGACGAAGTTGGCGATCTTGTCGAGCGCAATATCAAACAGGCTGGGCGAAAGGGCAGCAAGAAGCGGCGTAAACGCAGCTGGAAGGGTGTTGACCACGTTCTCTTCAGGAGACCCGCTCCGTACACGCGAGGCATCAGGCAGGTTCTCCAATAGGGTGAATACACGACCGAGGAATGACATGAGGAACTCTGCAAGTCCAGTAGTAGAAGATCGCAGTATCATCTCCTCGTCACGGTCGCTGAGCTCCTTGTCGTAGTCAATCTCAATCCCACCACCCTCGTTCTCCAGTCGTTCTACCTGGCCTGTTATCCACCCTACCGCCAGACTCGTATCGGCATCAGCCTCCTCTTCCTCCTCCTCAGTTGGGGTGGTAGTGCCATCTCTTGACACTTGATTATTTCGACTATCCTTCTTTTCTTGTGTTAGATCGTGGAAAGGAACCGTATAGCATACCCCTTGGATATATGATAGTGTATGCAAAGTTTTCTCCAAATCATTGGCATCGATCCCCGGCAATGCAAGCCCTAGGACTGTGGTGACGTGACATCTGTAGCCTTTCGTCCTTGCCATGACTTTTGATAGCATATGTAATGCTCTTATGGAAGAGATTGTTCGGTGCACCTCAACTAATCCTTGCATTGCTGGATATATTCTCTGTAAGGCTCCCGGGAGAATCAGGTTCGGTTCCAGGAACGCCAAACTTTGAAGTGTCGACAGCGAGAAATTCATTGCCGTTCCGCTCTTCGCGAATATGCCCATAAATATAACTTCTCGTAGGCATAATACGAATCGACGCTTGAGCCCATCGTTGAGTTTCCTTTCTTCCGGCACCTCCATTTCCCCACTGCGTTCTCGATTCCATCGCATGACAAAAAAGTCTGCTAAATAGAAAACTAGCTGTGATAATGTTTTCGTCCAACTACCAGAATTCGATGGATGGAAAAATGTCTCAACAGCTTGAATCAAACCTTCTAACTTTGATAGAACCGAATCTGGATGGTCTAAACAAGCTGGGGACAATGACATTACAATCCATCGAGCGATATGGTGGGCTATAGGGTGTTTTCTCTGGTCTCGGTCAAGCATTATGGCAAGGCCAGCGCCTAAATCCACAGTCGTGCTATAGGGGGAGGTAGCTTGCCCAACGGGAATTTCGAGTAATCTAAGAACAGCAGTGAAGATGAGTGAAGACTGCTCACTGGTAAATATACCATGTTGTGAGAAGGGAACATGCTTTGCAGATAATGAGTCTCTAGCGAGCCTAGAAAATATATCAACAAAGTGTACATCAAACAGCCTGGAACGGTTGACAAGGGACCAAAGATGGAAGAAAGTTGGCAAGTAATGCTGCGGTTGAAGCTCAGCGTGCTCTTCTGCAGCAGGGTGGGTTGGTAGTAATAAATTCAATAAGCCCACAACCACATATGCTCCTTCTGAAAACGAGGTGCTGAAGTAAGGGAGGAATTCTTGAAACATGGCGGGAATCTCTTGTGGGTCAAAGTAAAGCTGGGCAAAGGTGCAAAGCTTAGTCAACGTGCGGACATTGCGTTTTACGTTCGTAGGATGTGTAGTTCCTGACTCGGATGGCAGAACGAACGTCTTTAGCTCTCTGAATAGCGGTCTCCAATCAAGTACAAGGTCTTTTCCAGGACGAAGATAGTGCTTTCGCCTGTATAACGTTAGAAGCTGTACGGTTTTCTCAACGCTGAGAACGGGCTGGTACTTACTTTGTTAATACCATAAACATGCTAGCGAAACGCTCTGCTACCAAATAATCCAAACCCGGAGCAAGAGCTAGTTCATAATAAAGCTTGACGAGCTTGATGCGAGTGTCACGAGGAAGGTCAAATTTCAACGAGAGCCATCCTCTAATTTCCCTCGTCCAGTGCACCGCGCCTGGCGCAAAATCCCCAGCAGATACAACGATATAGAGATGTTTTATGCAAGTATTCAAGTTTTCCTCTCTTTCCGCTTGGTCTTCGGTTTCATATGGTAGGTATTTGAAGTATGGAAAGGTGCGTGGACGGCTTCGACTGTGCTTGTCAACATCACAACCGTTTATGCCGCCATTTGCCTGGCGCCAGTCGCCTCCAGGTGAGGTGGCACGCGATATGTCGATACCAGAAGAAGCATCAAGCGCACTCATTAACTGAGCTATGCGCTCAGTACCGGCCATGTTTGAAGGCCGAGGAGACTAAGTGAGGGGAAGAAGGCTTAAGGTTGTAGAGTTTGTAATATTGGATGAAGTTGTCATCAAAGGATATGGGTTACTAGATGCGACAAGAACAGACTAAGGAACAGGAAACGTTAGCATGAACCATTAAGTAAAAGAGAGACGGAGCAGGCAGAGATGAAAATATTCACACGACACAAGGTCGGTGATTTGGGAAGCTCGCTCTCGGTAGTGTACAACATACTTGAGCGGCGGAGCCTTGCGTGGCGTCGTCTCTGTACTCGATCTTCGATACAGCGCATCAGCAGTTTGAGAGAACTCTAGTCTCCTCTGCACGTAAGTAGCCGTCGTCTCCGTTGCGGCACCGCTTGATAACCAGGGGATTGGAGAGGAGCTATGACCTATCGAAGCTGTTCGTCGGGGACGGCGTCGTGCTGCGGTAGGCGAGAGTTGTCAGCCAAGGTGTTTGAACAACACTCGTCTTTTATCCGCAGACACCAACAACGTCAGAGGTTACCTAGAGCCTATCTTTGCGTCTTCTGGCGAGTGTCCCTCCCAAGGGTTGTCGCTTTTCTGTTCAGGACAACTAATGTTGAGTGCCCGGGTGAGCATGGCATTATAAGGCCGCCTTCCCTTGACCGCGACTCTCAGGCAATCACGACCACGCAATCCGTTAGAGGCGAAAATGTACGTCCATAAGGTAACCACCATGACATACGCGCCCAGTCACAAGCTCGCTGAGAATGCCTGACTGTTCCGCTTGGTTCGAATTCCTTTCCTTACAGTCGCCTTTTCCTTTCCAACATGTCCTGCATGTGAGGATTCTCTCAGGCTGCAGTAGCACAACGCCTACTTAGCCAAGCCTCACTGAAAAAACCATCCCGCCCTGCTTTCTGCACTCATACGTGTCACATGCTACTCTTCGAGCATGAAGCAGGGATTATGAGAGCAGATAATGAACACTGACCATGTGCTAATATTTTTGAAATAGTATCAACATGGGATCTTACTACGATATCGATGCGATCCTTACGGACGCGCAGGTACTTTGTTTTCCTTGGTTTTCACAGATCAATATCTTATAATGCTACCTAGAAAGTGCCATGTACTTTTGAGCTCACCGTCCCCGGTTTGGGGTATATTGATGGGAACATCGGCGGAGACGTAAGGCAGTCTCATCCGTTCTTCGTCCTCATCCCTCGCCAAGTCCTAAATCCTAGTAGATGAAGCAGGGTTCGAAGGTAGAATTACCCCTATGGCTAGGGGAAATGTTGGCCATTAGGTAAATTCTGCCTGTATGTAAACATTAACACCAATATCTGACCAATCTCCCAGCCAAAATCTCAGTACTTCATCACTTGTGACTCTTGACCTCCCTTCGGCGCTTTCTCCACGCGTTCTAAACGCACTGAAAGCCGATTCACGTACCGTTGACCTTCGAGCTCTTGCGCCTTACTTTTATAATCTGGGAGCCCGCATACTTGAGCTATATGAAGAAGAGGAAATGGTTGAAGTATTAAGCGAAGTACGTATATTCCCTCAAATATAGGCGCATCATTTCCCTGTACCGTTAGATTACAAGTTGACAAGTCTAAGGCGTTCAAACTACGCGCTGCAGTTATAGCAGATCAGGCGCACAACCCACGGGGCGCATTGGGAGATGGTGCAGATTTTTTACGCGGCCTCGACGAGAATGAAAGGCAATGTAAGCTGAAACTCTTCACTAGTCGATATCCGTCCAGCCCTACAGTACCCAATCCCTTTTCAATTTCGAATTCTTATGCTAAATCCCATCCTACTGGACAGTGTTCCGTGCCGCGCATGACAGCGCCAAGTCTGTGCGATCATGGATAGCAGAGATGACGAAGAAATAATTTTGCCTTAGGATGTAGTGAAGCAACTGGCAAGCAACGCTTAATTATAGCGAAACTAGCATGTATTTAGCATTGAGTTCATGCAAAATAAAGGAACTAAAGAGCGTTCACGGGAGCGTCTTGAAACAAACATACACGAGTTACAATAGGAATTACAATAGGAATGGCAGTAATTGCGCGTGCTGCGCATCCCAACAAAGTTCCGCCCCGCAAAGAAAAGACGCCGGAAAACCTCCGATGCTCTTGGCTCGTGCATGACTGCCAGTAATATGTAGAGAGATCCCGAGTCATCTTACACCACAATACTCTTAAGTACATCGACAACGACGGACATAAATGCCTGCTGAAGAAGAGCAGCAATGGCAGGGTCACTCTGATCGACCTCTTCAGGGAGCCCGAAAGCTTCCATACCCACAATACAAGCTCTAACTGCTGAGTGATAGTGTTCTCCCATCGTAACTCGAACGTGCTCAAGAATTTCGGGATTATCGGTGAGTAAACGCCTTCGAATGTTTTCCAAGTCCGACCTAGAGGTCTTATCGAAATGCTTAGTTAGTTGACTTTTCGCTTCCAACAGATCTTGATGCTCATGACCGTCTATCTCTGTGAAGCCTAAAATATCATCCGCCGCTTTCCAAAATGCAATTTCGATCAAAACAATTCCTAAACTGTATATATCGTACGTCTTGCGGAATCCACGCTTACGGTAATCACCTAGATACCCGGGGTGACAATACACGGCCCATTCTCGATCCTCCGGAGGACCGGTCGACGTGCGACCTATCTCATCTGGTCTTGCGTATTCCAGGCCACTAAGAATCAGTTTCCCGTACTCATCAATTGCGCTTTCTGGGAACAACAGTATGCTAGCACTTCGAAATCCCTTGTGGAGCCAGTTTACGGCATGGAGATACATAAGGCTGGTGGCAAGGTCCTGCGCAAGTCGCAAACGGTCTCGTAAGAATGCTGCTCTCTCTCCAAACCGCTGGAGCAACGACCGAGGATCGTGGATAGTCTCGCTACTGTTATCTGCCTCATAAAGGAGCCCGAACTGTGAGTCTTTGCCTTTGACCAAGAAATATCCAAGGCAAGAAGGTGCACGAAATTCGGCGGGCCGAGATTTAGTCTGGAGAAGCGCAACAAGACGTTCCACACTCTTCACAACCCCCGGATCCGGACCTGAAGTGGTCATACCTTGCCCAAGGTCAATAGCCACAGATGTGTATTTTTTCCACTCGATCCACACTTTCTTGTCTTGATATGTAGCAAGAGTCCTTGTGCCTCGGTCACTAACCTCCCTTTGCCTGAGTGCTTTGAGATTTTCGTCACTCAGTCTTTTGCTAACTCCATGCATGCCTTCAGAAGGCCCCGGCGACTTAGCAACGACGATGCTAAACTTTATAAGTTGCTCATATAGAGAATTGTGCTGCCTCATATCCCGGTCGCTAGTGTTCGTATTACGCAAAGGGCCGATAAGCGTAGTATCTCCCGATTTAAAACGCATAGTATCCTGGACCGCAGAATGGTCTCTTGCTTTTTGCATAGCAATAAGTAAATGCTCCATCTCCTTGACCGTTGTGGTTAGCTGCAGCACCTGCATCCATGTGTCTTGCGCCGTGTCCAACAGGATCTGCATTTGAGTGCTCCCCACTATTTGGCGAAGATATGCAGTAAGCTGCGATATGCGCTGAATGTTTTCTTCAATCGATTTTCTATCCTTCAATGCCCATTTCATCCGTTTTGGCTGCTTCACAATGTCCTTCATACCTTTTCCAAAAGCTAACAAGACGTTCAGGACTCTGTGATGCCGTTGTTTGCCTCGAGGAATTGCGACGGATTTGAAAATATCCGCATACGTTTCGAAGTCAACATGTTCGATTGATTCTCTAGAAAACCCTCGTTGAGATGTTCCACATGACCGTGCGCTTTCGGGCTTCAGCGAGCTCTGGACATTATCATTTGGGTCTGAGGAGCCAAGAGTGATATCCGCAACTCTTTTTATACCCTCATCTAGTTCTACGTCACTTTTTTGACTTTTCTCTGCGTCATTGAAATCTTCAAGGCTCAATTTTCGGAGCCTTTTCAAACGCGACTGGATTTCTCCAAGTATAGCAAATATGAGGCTTTGATTTACTTTCATTGTCTTTTCGTAATCAGGGTGTCTCTTCTCATCAGTAAGGCCCGCGGCATCCCCCCATTCTAGGAGCAAACTATACTCCACCCCTAACCGGATTTTCAAAACCTCGCATTCTTCATCCATATGAGCAGCAGAATCGAAATACCCATACCCTATATTCATGCGTCAGTTATAGGCTTGTGTTTAAGAGTGGGAATGACTGAACAATTACCTACCTTTCTGTATACCTTGGAAAACCTGGATCGCTAAAGAAAAACCACCGATAGCCAGTGAAGTTAAGGATATGGGGTCTGTCATTCTGTTCCTTATGGATCAGTGGGCGATGCTAAAAATTCTCACACGCAGTTGCGGCGTTTAACAGGAACTGGTTAAGAGAAGTATAGGCAGCTAATTATGGTAGAAACTGCGCAACGTCTTGAACAACAGTCCTTGAGTCGGCTCCGGGGGCGGTGTCAGTACTCAAGCCGCCTAAGCGGCAGTCTTCTGTCAGCCGATAAGGTCGAACGGTAAACATGTATTGAAATAAACGTATTTTTCCTAAACAGGGCACACTTTCAGACCCCCAACATCGAATTGACTTCGACAGATTCAGCCTCGCAGCATGAAATTCGCTCCGTGCCGTGCGTAATCTGTTTGGAGCTCTTATTGGCGCTTCCTCCTGCCGAACACACCTTGGATGGGACCCTACCCATGTTCACACGGCGTTCGCGTGACACTACAACTTGCTTTTCCCCCGGAAACAGACGAATCCCCACCCCAGTAGTATTTGTATGATCAGATAGAACCCGCAATCTCTCCAGCTGAGGCTCTGCTATCGTCCTGCTTACCTTAGTGCCAGGCGGTGTAGCAGGGAGCAACATCACAGCCTTCCAATTATGTATGTGGCCGCTAAGTGAAGGTGCGCCAAAGCTGCCAGGCTCACCAACACGGTTGGCATTTACGTGGATAGCTTTAGCAACGACCAACTACGAAAACGCAGCATGCCAGCGAATAATCGAAGCAAGAACCAAGATAATAAAGTATACACTAAATGCCCATGCACCCCAACCGTTTATGATACCTATACCCAATGTTAATCCAAGTAAGCCTACTCAACTTTCTGCTAGCCACGTTATGGCCAGAGTAGTGACATTTACTAACTCCCGCTCCTTGAAAGTCACCGAGCTACCCATCTAAAATAATTGCCTCGAACAGCCAAAGCTTACGCTCTTATCGTTGATAACGATGCTGCTTGATCTCAACACGCATATCGCAAAAAAACACAGCAAGACTAGGAGTCGTACAACACAACTCTGATAGCACGTCTTCGTGCACAAGCTTAAAACATGACCTATTATCCATCCGGTAGCATTCCACGGTCTCTCAGCCCCCCTCCATTGAATGTACAGCCCAACCGCCTGCTTCCCACCGACCACAATCTGAAGGGAGTCGGAAGGGTGACCGCGACAGCAGTGAGAACACCAGAGGCCCGCCCTCGAAAAACGGATAAATCAAGCAAAGATACGAAAGTATCCGATCGGTCAGATGTTCCTGAACAGATTCCTGGCCGGAAGGATTCCGAAAACGCAAACCGTACCACATCTACAATGTCCTTATTGGAATTTCGTAAGAATCGTCCTGCTCTTTTCTGGGTCAAGGGTGAAAAGAAGGAGATCAAAGCAGAGGAAACAATTAAATTCCCATCAAATCATGGCTTCCCGTTAATATGGCGGGATACCGTCACCAAACGTGGTGAATCTAAAGCCATTGTTCAAGCGGCAGCGTGCAAGAACAAAGACGGTGTCGAAGAATATTTGGCCGTCAAAGTTGTTTCGTTCGACACAAGCGACGCTCGTGATAAAGCGGATGAGGAGGTCAAGACTTTAAAGAATATCTGCCACAACCACATCATCGCTTTCGTGGGATCTTACACGCTCGACGATACACTCGGCATTTTATTATTTCCTTTAGCCAAGTACAACCTGTGGACATATATGAAGACGATTTGCAAACACAACCGAACACAGCAAGGCGAGGATATCACTCCTCATAAATATGTAGCTCGTCTCAAAGGGTATTTCGCGTGCCTTTGCCACGCACTGCTATACCTCCATGAGCGAGAAAAGCCTATTAAGCATCGTGATATCAAACCAGAAAATATTCTCATTGACGCCTTCGGTACCGTTATTCTGACAGATTTTGATATCTCAAAAGAATACAGAAGCAGAGAGGCTGCAGTTACTTCAGGTAAAACTATGGTCAGTTACGTACCTTTCCTCCGTCACGACTGGCCCAAGAATGCTAACAAACCTAGTGCACCGTGAAATACGCACCCAAAGAAACCCTCAGTGGCAGGAACCGTGACTTGGACTCTGATATTTTCTCCTTAGGGTGCGTGTTCCTAGAGATGGCTACCGTCATGCTTGGTGAGAGCTTTACGAATCTATACGACCATATTAGCGGTCAAACACCGAATGGCGGTCAAACACCGGACATATACGTCGTATACTGCGAAAAATCTACAGAGGTGAATAGCTGGATTGAAATATTAAAAGTTCGGATGAAAAAAGGAACCAAGGGCGCTGCTGCATCTGCTAGCGGATTTAAAGCTTTGGATGAGAACAGCCTTAAGATGATTCTTAATATGATGTCGGAGAAGCCGAAAGAGAGGCCTAGGCTTCGTGAAGTGATCAAGGAATTTGAACAACTCGGAGAAAAATGTGTGAATTGCCATCCAGCGGTATATATCACGACTGTCCAACTGTTTTAAGGAATTGCTAAAATTACCTGCAGGAACCAGATTCAAACTTAGAACGTACCTCTCCGTCAGAGGAGAGAGAGGCCCAATTTCAAGAATCACGCTCGGGAGCCACGACTCAGGAAAAGACCACGAAACCAGCCCGAGTAAATTCCTTGCCATCACCCCAGCTAGAAACCGTCCAAGAGACAGAATCTCGTGTTCCAGATGAAAACCCATCCACCGATAGTATGCGCTTGCCGAACGGTCGCGCTGATCTAGATTCGGAGCCATCTTCCCCTCGCAGAATCACGACAGAGGGCTCCGGAAAGAGCACAAAAGCGATATGCGTACAGGAAACGCAAGTTCCTCAGACAAATCCGCACCATGACCAGAACATAGATGCCACCCCGCCACCCTCGACGTTAAATTATGGTGGGGGGCTCGGTATACACAGCGTTGAGTCTAGGGATAGAGTTTTACCACGAAAGCGTACCTCTAATTCTCGGACCCCTTCAACGATAATTGCCGAGCCACCCCCAATGTCCAGGAATACCTCTAAAAATCCTCGTTCTCGGAATATTCGTATACACTCTACTCAGAAAAAGCAGAAAGGAACGAAAACTGTTTCGGAAATAGACGAGATACCGGGAAAACAGGTTATCGTGTACAACCCTGAGACGGATGAATACGCAGTGAAGAAGAAGCACGATATCAATTGTAAGTACCAACCAACGCCCTTTTTCTAAGATATGCTCATCATATTCGGGAAATGTAGATGACGAAGGAATACTGGTACTTTTACCGCACGGAGACGGATGGAAGTACCGCACCCTTACGGGGGACCTCAACCTGTGGAAATCCTTGAGATTTAAAGTGAACTTGAAACGTTGTTTCGGCCTAATTCGCGTAATGCTTTTGAAAGGTACCTATCCACCGAATATGCTTCTGAAAGAAGCTGAGTGATGTTTTCCGATAAATATCAGGCTTAGTATCTTTCTGATACTTCACGCACCTACACATAGCTAATAATAAACATGAATGGTTTCTTCCTAGCATCTCCTTCCGGTCTTCCTTGTACGTTCATTGAAATTTAAATTCCCTTCCCAGGGCGTTATATTTTACCTATCAGGTCAGAAAAGTTCTCGAAAGTCACTTGCGTAATTCGTGCTGCCAGCGGAAAGGTCTTAAGTCTGCGATATTTTATCTGGCGACGTTGAAATATAAACTCCGCCATAACTCATAATTCGTCTCTTAGGAAATTATTCAACCTTCAAACTATGTACATAAGGGAAAAAAAGGAAGATTTTTCCTACAAACGCAAAGAGTATCAACCAAGAAATCCAAGTATTAAAAGATGCCAATCCTCTATAGTTGTTATACAGTATGCTCCTTGTGCTCATCGCCATAACTTCGGCTGTACCTTAAACTGCTCTAACACCTTCCGATATTCATTAAAGAAAAGAGAGCTGGTTTCCATACGATCACTATGCTTGCTTCTAACGTGGTCAATGACATCATCCCGATCCGCTAGCTCTACGACCTCTTCGCACCAGTTACAGCTATACCGAACACCAAGGGCAAACCGTTCCCAATGCGCTGTTCGTGCTCTTTGCCGCCGGTACTTGACGAGCCGCTCTGCTAGTTCCTTGATATTCTGCATCACCTCAGGGTTCTCGCAATATCTTGCTGTAGCAGTTTTGATGCGCTCGAAGGTATTACGCTTGCGTCCTTCGAGTTTCCAATCGCTTGGTTTAATGTCTGTCAGATCGGAAGGGCCAGCAAATCGTGTATACTCGAAATCTTCGCCTTCTTTCTTTCGCGACTTCAACACGTCGTCTACTCGCTGCTGCTCCCATTTGTACAAGGAAGTTGCCGGCATGTTTATTGATGACAAAATCCCAGAGCGTTTTTGCTTACCACAGCCAATACTTACCAGACAATATATCGGAGATGCATGGTCTGGATGCATTGAGTAAACCTCCCGATAGAGCTCCATAGATGGATTGGTCATCCAGATGGAACCATCGCGGAATTTCTTATTGTCGATTTTCACACTATCAAAAAAACCTGGTGTAGCAGACGTGGCGAGACAGACATCTTTCAGCGGTGTGTCCTCCGTTTCGTTGCTCTTGTTACGGTTCACAGCTGTGGACTTGACTTTGTTGAAAGCATAGGAGCGGAAAAGATAGGGACGTCGCACTCCTCGTGCCCGATCGATCTGCACAGCGAGGACCAACCTGACTTTGTTAGAACGGAACCAAATAAATCAGACTGTACCAACGTCTTGCAAAGGCTAGAGTCCGAGCGGAATGGCTCAGCATTTATAATCCCATCGGTATCCTCATGAGGCTTGGGTACGATTCCGTTCAATGCTTTACGGAGACCTTCCGAATTTCCAGCGCGAATCCTACGTCTCGATAATAATGAATGGAACTCAGACTCCTCCTTGAATATAGAGATCCACATATTTTCGAAGTTTCGTATTGCTTCATTGATGGACAAGCGCAAACGGCCGATCATTACGGCGATAACTCTGTTGAGCACCAGTCATTAGTCAGGCAACAGCCACGAGAAAGAAGATATTACAAGCAGAGTGGATGCCATACCCTCCCATACTTGTACCCCCGATGTAGTTAAAATAATGACATGGTAAATATTTGTCGGTGATAGTGGGATCGTCTCGTAAGAACTCATCATCATATCCATCCGGAGAACCAAACAACGGAGAGCATTCGCTGGAGTTTGCGCCATCATGACTGCGTTCCACCTTTGCTATTTCTCGAAATATTCGTTCCAAAATACATAGTTCGGCATATGTATGAATACCGCCTCCATCTATGAATGAAGTTAGTGGGAGCGCCTTTTCGCCCTTTTGCCTTCTGTCTTTTGAAGTGAGGGTAACTTACCTAAGCTCAGGACTACTTGACGCCGCCAACAACTCGGAATATCAACTTCTGTAGTTGTATTGGGACTTGATGTTACAGATTGAGAATTTGCTAAACCCCATGATAGTGAGGACCTTGGGTCTATACTGTAACTCCTTCCATCATCCGAATATGGGAGTTCTGTAGAAGCGCTGGATGTAGTGAGATCCGTCGCACGTCGCGAGATATCCACGACGGGGACAGAAAAACGACGGCTGGAGTCCTCCAGCGGTTCGGGAGATAGTCGACCATTCGAATCGTCTTCAGTCGTCTGAGTCGTATTGAGACCCATTTTTAGACGGCTTGGCTACCCTAAACTGAATACTAGGGGGACCTTAGAGATTTACATGCAACACGCTGCGCAGGATTGAAAAGAAAGAAAAGCGCTCATATCCCAATCTTGCGCCCGTGGGCATATAGGAAACCAGCACCTCGGGCTAGGAGCTCGCCGTGTCTCTGGCGGCACAGCCTGGAGGCGACTCAGCTTCAGCCTTTGGGGCCAATACGCACTCCTAAGTCGGCCATGTAGTCATCCGTCGGGATAGGATGTGTGAGAAACTGCGAAGGCTGCAAGGTGAGCGGGAATCAATACAGCTCCATTATGGAAATCGCCAGCTGGACGGGTAAAAGGGCGCTGAAGACACCTGGAACCTTAAGAGGCGCTGTGGTGGCGTAACCGGTGACGCGGAAATGTCTTTACCGGAACATCTATTGACTATTCTGGTTGCCATAATTTGCTTATCAGCAGGGCGGAAGGGCACCAGGCTGAGATTTGCCTCACGCCCCATGCGGGTGGATCAGGGAAAACGGATGCAGGGCTGGATGCGCCGTCGTACGTTACGTTCCCTAGTAAAATACGACATGCCTGTAATTAACACTAGATTTGGATATGTGAAGTAAGGCTGGCACGTCTTGGCATTCTACTTGGAGTTCGCACTAACATGCAAAGACTGAAGAAAGGTTTCAAGTACAAATATCTTTACTTACTCGACGTATATGCCTCTGTTAGGTAAACCACCCTTAATGCAATACTAAACAGTCCTTTTCCATCTAGTGCCACGTTGACCGTGAAATGTTTGAAGCAGTAGGACCTCATCGGCTTGTAGCGCCTCATCTTGCGCTTCTGGCTCCACGTTTAATCTCCCATACTCAATTCTGCCACGTATGAAAGTAGAGACAATAAATAAGCGAATCGATTCGTGGCCCCGAGGACATGACTGACTGTGGTCGACTTTTGTGTGTGCTACACTATAATATGCCAATAGCAAAATAATATCTACAAGCTTGGTCGCTTTTCTGATCAAATCGTACTCAAGATCTAGCGTAAGGAAGAGTACCACAACTCGTAGCTATGTAATTGGATTGAAGGAACCTGCTCTTCTTACCTCAGAAGTTCTCAATTATTGTCCCCACTCCTCTCTCGTCCGCCAGCCTCACCAAATCTCCTCCAACAACGACGTCCATTAGGCCCAATCCGACGCTCTTGTAAATTACATTTCCCCTCTGCAGCCACTCTGTCAGTCCGCTGTCCGCTTCATGCTCCTTCCCATCGGCTCCTTTCATTTTCTTCCCTCCTCCTAGCTCTACGCCGCTTCCATCAAGCCCCACGCCCTGTCCCTTTGCCTGGAGCCGCCTCCGCTCTGCATCCCGTTTCAGCATAACGAGCTCACCAACCTCAACCACCTCACGGCCTCCAAGCCCGGCTTGAATTATTTCACCGGCCTCTTTCAGGCAGGCCTCGACGCTGTCCACGACTACTGCACCGCCTTGTTGGGCGTGCTTGTGATGATGGTGTCCATGCTGCGGCGCGACAGCTTGACGCAGGATGTCTGGGTGTAACTCAACCATATGCGCTTTGTACGAGCCAATAGCGGCGATGTAGCGCCCCTTCTTGCGCCCCTCCGTATTCGTCAGGTATTCGGCAGGGAACAATGGAACTAGAGAGGGCGTGGTACAAAAAATGATAGAGGACGCACGAACGGTAGACTTCAGGAGACGAGCATACTCGTTATGTGAAGGTGTTAAAATACTAATCTTCGGACGTGCAAGGTCGGCCGTTTCAACAGTTGATACGTTTATGGTGGAGAATGGTGCAGGGGTTACGGAAGGATTGTAGAGCCTTTCGATGAGCGCGTGGGCTGTATCGAAGGTCCGGTTTATAATGTTGAGATGGTGTATCTCAGGCCCCCGAAGGAGAAGAGCTAGCCGTATGTGCCAATATGCTTGCTTTCCAGCTCCAAAAACAACGAGATCGTGGACATTTGTCCTTTTTTTGAAGAGCATTGTCGATGCAAGTGCTGTGCGGAAGGCAGTAATTTCTTCTGCGTTAACAAGTGCGCGTGGTGAGCCTGTTTTGTCAAGAAGCGTCAGAGAACCTTTCGGGCTCGTACTTTGACTGCTGTCAACTGAGGGAGGGATGTCGGCAGGAACATCGAACGCGGTGTTTGAGGAGCTCGCAGAAGGCGTGCTCGTGGAGGATAATGACAAGGAATCAAATGAAGATATAGGAGATGCGTCGACACTCCCTCCACCGGGTTCTAAGAGTGTGACTATCTTTACACCTAGCCCATCGTTACTGCTAGCTGGCATAAAGAGTGTTGTTTGCCCATCGCTCCGTTTGAGAGCCGTCCGCATCGGCTGATATGAGGAACAGCAGCCATTGGTGTCTTCTGTGGTAGAGGTGGAGTAGTAATGAAGGGCATCGGCTAAAGACTGTTGTAAATCATGTATGTCTTGCCTAGTAAGAGAATGAAGGAGAGTGCGAACGTCCGAATCTGAGAGGATAGTAAGAGGCATAGTTGCGAAGGTGGCGATATTCTAGCACTACGGTGAGTGAGAAGCGTGTTGAAGAAGCAGAATCGAAGGCTTGCTCCTGTATCTCTCATGGATATTCAGTATGCAATGCATGTCACTCTGGACAAGCTTACTAGCAAAAAGGTGTTAACGGTGCTTCATGCTCATAAAACCGATATTTTCCCGTTGTCGTATTTTAGATAGCCGATGACGGAGATAGCAGTAGCGAGAAGCACGAGGGGCTAGGACCACCAACTTAAAAAAGTTTGATGGCATCATTAATGCTGACACATCTCACTAACTCCTTCGCGGCATGCTTGGGCAGATGGAGGCGGGTCAAGATCAAAACCGATTCAGGTCAAAGACTGCTTTTCATAGGCTGGTTGGGTGGTACCATAAGTGACAAGATCATCTCATTTTTTGAGTGTTCAACGCCCGCTAAATGCACAGACAAGCACGCCGGATCCCAAAGCCTATCCTAGTATCATGCAACCATCTAGATCTTGATGGCACTCTCCAAAGCTTTCTTACGCTTCTCCATACGAGCGTTGGCCTTGGCGCCCATGATACCACCACCCCAGTGGCGGATGTTCTCCTGGTGCTTCTCGAGGTAACCATCCTTAATCGCAGAAACGAGCTTAGAGAACTCGGACTTGTCTTCCGATCGAACCTCAGTAAGAGCGAGAACAGCAGCGGTCTGCAGCCCATGGTTAGAACGTCTGATAATACAATTTTACAAACTTAAATATACCTTCTTGTGCACAACAGTACCCAGTCTCGCCTTGCCCTTGATTATGGCATATGGAATGCCCATCTTACGGCACAGAGCAGGAAGGAATACAACCAATTCGATAGGGTCAACGTCGTTGGGAATCAAGACTAGGGTTGCCTTCTTGTTCTCAATGAGACCCACAACGTGGTTAAGACCATACTTGACTGTGTATGGTTTCTTGCTAGCATCTTCTTTCTTCTGGCCATTTGAGACGGCAGTGGCCTCCTTTGTCAGGCGCTCCTTCTTCTCGGCCTTAGTCTCAGGTCGGTATTTGTTGAGGAGCTTGAGAGCCTGAGCAGCGGTATTTCGATCCAAAACGTGCTGGAACTGAGCGATCGCCGGAGGTACTTTAAGGCGGAGGTTGAGGATCTTCTTTTGACGCTGTAGGCGAACATACTCGGGCCACCTTACCATCCGGGACAAGTTACGCTTGGGCTGGATATCCTGGCCGATACCATAGTTGCGTGGGCGCTTCTCGATGAGAGGGTTCTATGACCAAAATTTGTGATTAGAAATTCCACTTTTATATAGAGCGTTGGGAATGAACGTACCTTGACCTGCTTCTTCGCACCAGCTTTTCCCTGGGGAAAAGGCGCTGGGGCCGTCTTCTTTGCTTTGGGAGGCATCTTGGTCGTTAGGCTGTCATTGAGAACAGAAAACTATCAGCGAATCTCGTTCACTAAGTAGTTCCGTGCCTCTAAGAGCTGGAGGAAGCATTTCTGCCTCTCGCAACTCAAGCCATTCTCATCATCGGCAACATCTAGCAGATCCAGATATGCGATGGAATTGCGCCCCAGCATGCACAAGAGATTGCGAGCGCAAATCCTCCATTGCAGCTGGGTAGTGGCGACTTTAAAATGCAAACATAATATCAAGGAAGCTTACCGTCTTGTCTTCGTAGGCGACGAGTCGAGGTTGGCGATAGAGTCAAGATGAGCGTCGGTTTTTCGGCGAGAAAGTTTGTGGACTTCGTCTATTTACGCGCTAGCTAGTACAAAGCTAGCGCCGGATTATCGGGGCGTTGCCTCCGAAGCTTCCCCCGTTGTGCCGTTCTCGCGTCTTCCAGTTTCTCGCGTTCAAGCGCCTCTATTCAGCTGATTTTTTATATCGGTTTTACAAGTCATGTCTGCATGGAAACCATTCAGTCAGCCGTCAAATGATCCAATTAAATCACTAGTAATAATTTTCGTTCTGTGGAAATTTGTTTTGGTCCTTCTCGCTATCGCCAGTCCCGTACCCGGCTATGATACTTCAACACTTATTTTAATCAGAGGGCACGACCTCAATCTAAGTCGCCGTACTTTCTATTCAGAATTTCACACGATACGTGAGCGATTGAGCCTCAGCCTGGTTAGATGGGACGCCATTTACTTTGTGAAAACTGCAGAAAGAGGATATGTTAACGAGCAGGAATGGGCCTTTAGCTGGGTTTTTACACGCTTAATTGCCTTTTTTGCTTTCTGTAGGCAATCTCTGACGATATGTCAATTTTATTGCTGAGCTTGCTCATAGATCTTCCGTCTTCCAAAAACGCTCTAGAATCCTATATATGGGCAGGATTGTTGATTTCTCTCGTGTCTCACCTTCTATCAGTGCTGGTATTACATCGCCTTTTTATCACGGTGAGAAAAGATACGCCGAACAGCAAGGTAGCGTTTGTGGCGGCAGTTCTACACATCATTTCGCCTGCTGGTCTATTCCTGTCTGCGCCATACGGTGAATCTCTTTTCTCATTATTCAACTTCTCTGGGATGCTACTCTACGCCAAGTACCAAAGAGCTCAACAAGATCGAAGTTCTAGACATGCTCTCAAAGAATGCTACCTGGTTGGGTCGGGATGCTGCTTCGCAATGGCGACCTCTTTGCGGAGCAATGGACTCCTTAGCGGCCTGATCTTTGCCTATGATGTTGCAACCCTCCTTCCATCATTACTAGGGTTCCGCCTAGACTTAATTGGATTTCGAAGATTACTAGCTACTGTCATCGCTGGGTTACTTACTGCTATCGGTTTTCTCGGCCCGCAATGGCTGGCTTATGAAGAATTTTGTGGAGTTGCAATGTCTAATGGACACGTAAGACCATGGTGCACCAAACTCTTCCCAAGTATATACTCTTGGGTTCAAGTCCATTACTGGTAAATAATCCCTAGGAATTTTTGCGTTTGTAGTCTAAGCTTTACCAGGGATTTGGGCTTTCTCCGGTACTGGACTTTGTCAAACGTACCACTGTTTCTTATTGCGGCGCCCATGCTGTGGCTCTTAGTTCAGTCCAGTTTCACGGCCTTGACCGACCAGCTGCAGGCACAGATACTTAGTACTCCGTCACCTAGTACTTCGTCACCTTCTAGGAATAGTGGTGTAAGACAGACAACTCTGAGGCCCGGAAAGGAGACCGAGTCCGATGACATCGAGCGAGGATGCCTAAGACGCTTAGCATTGCCTCAGCTTGTGCTTGCTCTTACAACATTCACCAGTTTCCACGTTCAAATCATCAATCGCATATCCTCAGGCTATCCACTATGGTATTTGGCAATCGCAATATCTCTTGTAAAGGGCACTCCACTTTATGTCTTTGGGAAAGCCCAGAGCAGTGCATCAAGTTGGGTTGTTCATTGGATGATTAGCTATGCTATCATCCAAGGAGGATTATTCGCAAGTTTCTTACCTCCAGCTTAAGACGTTTTGTTACAGAGCCTCAACTGGTGCTTTACATGGGCCTGAGGGAAGCGCTAGACCCATCTGGAGGGCACATAATAGATTGAAGAAGGCAATCCATGAGACAAGTGCTGATTTTGTTGCCATGTTTAGACATTGTTCAAAACCCATTCTATACTTCGCCGTCTCAGTTGACCCTACAGTAGTAATAGTAAATGCCCGGAAAGGTTATTCACGAAACTGTCCAGTTACTAACTGTTCCGATTCAAAATCAGGCTTTCACGACGCCCAATCACGCACAGAGACAACATAATCGTGGCATTTATTGGGTGAGACTCTTTAAATTACCGGGATTAGTGTAGGCCACTATGAAGATCTATCACGAGGGACTGAATGATTTACTTGGCCAGAGTGAGGTCCTTGAAATCAGTGATCTACAGTGATTCAACGATCCATTATGTTCTCTTAATCTTTCGCGCACCACCTACAGGTGGGGTCTAGGTAAAGCGCTGTTCTAAGCGTCGTACAAACCCGGTAGCATTCCGCACCCCTCGCGTACGCCCAAGATGTCACTCCTGTCATACCCATGTGACGTCGTTCGTTCCTTCAGGACCTAGAGGTAGATCGTTTATTGCGACTGCCCTGAGAATTAATTTGACAAAGTTTAACGGGAGCTCTTACGCTCTGGAGCCTAAGGCTTGAGTCTGTCGATTCCGTTTCACGAGGAGATTATGTACCACGTTCTAATTGAGTTATTATCTCGCCCCTTCAGGTAAGTATGCTCCCACAAAGCTCCAATGGTTGGACAGACCTACCTTCAACTGCGACAGCATAGCTCACAAGGATGAGACAAAATTGGAGAGATCTTTCCCTTTAGCGAGCTACAAACCATGGCCGGCAATGTTACTCAGCACATAAGTGGAGCCCCTAGCCTTTCGACTCATATTCGAGTCGCCTCAATTTTCAGATACGCCTAGAACCCCTTGTGCGTTGAGTGAAAGCACCAAGCTGGAAGAGCCAAAGTGCCATAAACCAGCGGGCTAGTAGGGAAATAAAACATGCTCTCCAGTCACGAATGCAACTCAACCCCAGCCACCAATACTCCCCGGTAGGACCACGATCCTATGCAGATTTGACACCCCGTTGCCAGCCCTACGCCTCACAGGCTTGTTACAGATGCAGGAACTCATATCATAGATAATCAATAACCCTCCTGATAACCGGGCTTTATATAGCTAGGGCCCCGTTTATATGGGATAATCAACCACCAAACCATAGCATCATGCGTACCCTAAGTTCACATTTAGTGCCACTGTAAAGTTTATGTGGTCGCTTTATGCAAGCCCATGAATACCAGGTAGTATTGCCGGCTGCGAAAGCCCCTTCACTTCCTTCGTTTTTCGCTTCATTCATCCAATCTGCACCGTCCCGTGCTTAGGTAACAGATCCCTAGATCTACCTAAACCTGTGCCAAGACACGGCCTGTTTTCCTCAAGAGTTCAGTTAAGAGATGTCCTCAAGTCTAATCTACGAGGATCATGTAATTAGTTTCATCTTCTAACCCTTCTCCCTCCGACGTACAGGATGTTCTCAAGTCTTATGAGCATTAATAGTGGCGTTTATCTAGGCTCAATTAGTGAAGGCGTAAAGGACCCAGGGAAATACGGCTACACCAAGCCACCTGTAAATTCGAAATGATTCAGAGGCTATGGCCAGGGTGGACTCTCACAATGCATAAATAGCTAAGATACCTATTGCTTGATCTTCTACGTTACCAAAATTCCACTGAACCAGCTGGCTGCAAACGCTTGTGATCATGAAGACTCCTTTTATCACTTCTCTTCTCTTCGCCCATGCTGCTCTTACTTCGGCTGTTGAGCGACGAGACTACTGTTTTCAAGACAATTGCTTACGAGCCGTAAATGGGACTAGAAGAGGACCAGACCATCCTCGCACCGGGACCAGTGATTGTGTAAGCTTCATGACAACGACTGTATCTGTTGGGCCAACGTATGTTAGAATATTCGATTTTGGTTACCATCTCTACATCGGGGCGTCTTGCTAATACTCACTGGATTTTAGGATTAAGACGACGGTAGTCACAGTCACAACGACGAAGACTGCTTACGCACCAACCCAATTACCTGATACAGTAACACTTATGAATACCGCCATCGGCAGACGACACCCAGAACCCCAATTTTCATCCATTACTATAGATACTACGAACAAAACAATTCCCTACTATGCAACTAGCGCTTGCTCGAGCCTTTCGTGTTTCTCAAGTGCGTGTTCTTGTATGGGCATCACGGCAACGGCAGTAACTTCAGTATATTCTGTGAGTAATTGATTAGATCTTTCTAACTGTGCCCCAGTGCATCAATGTGCTAACTATCTATGCCAGACTCTGACAAGCACCATTTACACGATAATAACTGACTACACCGTCATATCGTATACTCCGACACTGCCAAGTTCTAGTATTATCAGCTCTGGATCTACCTCTTCTAGTCTGGGAATATCGCCATCAAGTTTGACCTCAATTTTGCCTACTAACACGTCGGTATCATCCTTGAATTTATCATCAACTAGCTATGAAACAACTTCTGTGTATCCGACCACATCATATAATGGAAGCATATCCTATAGCTTCTTTAGCTCGGATCCAGCGTCTATGAGCTTAAGCACGACCTCAGAAACGACCATGGTATTTACTACGGAATCTTTACCATCTCCGTCGAGTCCAATACCAAGTAGTACGGGGAGCGCTTCATCGAGCACAAGTTCGTCTTCTGAGACGGCTTCTAGTACAGGCACATCTTCTAGTACGGTATCTACTTCCGAATCCTTCGCTACTGAAGCAACTTCGGGTTCCTTGACGGCTTCTTCGTCCTCAAGTTCAACTATAACTTTCGGAGCGACAACAACTTCTTCCATCACTACTACAGGGTTTTCTAGCAATTCCACATCTTCTATTGAATCGTCTATCTCCGGCTCCGGTGCAACTTCAAGTTCTAGTAGTAGTTCCAGCAGCTTAGCTAGCAGCAATAGCAGCAGCACAACACCCACAACAACCTCAAGCGCTAGTAGCAGTGCTAATGTCTCAAGCACGAGCGGTAGCATAACACCGAGTCCTACAACCTGCGTGTACCCTGATGTAGATTACTGTGATGGTACTTGTGTCGATACTCTCAGTGATCCTTCTAATTGCGGTGGCTGTGGTAATAGCGTAGGTTTTTTTTTTTTCGTAATCTCTGCATAATCCCCATCTTCCAACTCCTCTCACCGCTAGATTATCCTAACTTTTATCGTCCTCAAACGAATGCCTTTTGCTAATACTAGGTCTATAGTGTGGAAACGGCAATTGCACCAACGGCGTTTGCACGACGGATGTTTGCGTCTCGTTCTGCAACGATTTCAACTCTTGCGGGGCGCCCGACAGCTCTTGCATCTGCAGCATCGTGGCAGAGTTTGTGGGTGTCTGTGTCGACGGCAATACACCTTGCGCCGATCTTGAAGATTGTAACATAAGTACTGATTGCGATCCTGGTTTTGTGTGTGTGGTGGGGACGTGCTGTGATCGAAACGTTTGTATATCAGTTGATGGATGTGATGGGGGTCTCACAACTAGGGGCTTGGGTGGTGCGATTGGGGGTGAGGCAATGGGGCTGAAGAATAGGGGGTACGGTGGTGATCGTGGGATGCTTGTGGGTGGGAAAGTGGGGACTCTTGGGGGCTAGCGTTGCTACATGGCCCTAGGTGGGCCGAGTGCAGTTAAGAGTGGAGGAAGACGAGGCGAGAGTCGAGCGGGGACGGCCACCGCTGCTGTTGAATACGGACGCGTCTGAAACACGAAGGACTGGTTGTGGTTGAGCCATCATAAATTACTCGTGTATCGTATAGTCGTTTTGTTTGCATTGTTTGAACCAAGTAGACGAACACTCCTTCACGACTAAATCAAAATATAATGAAAATTTGGTTATCGTGTCGCAAACTGGGAAGCTGTGTTTTCGAGTCGGTCGAAGCCCATCAATTAACGCGCTCTGGCGCGCTTTTCATATATCTACATGGTCAACTTTTGAACGTATGGATGAAGACACGTTGGGGGAGTGGTGCGCTAGTCCGCATTTCGGATATCATTTGTGGTTGCTGGGGAACGGGGGCTTGGCAAACAAATGTTCGGCTCGAGCGTCATCTCTATGAATTATTGCTCGCTCACATCCTTACCTTAAGAGGCTCGTCTTAAGACTTCCTCGAAACAACTCTTCAATTTTCGTTTCTCTCTTGACAAGATCTTAGATTGTCATATCCAAGAGTTCAATTTGATTCTTTTATCTGAGCAATTGCTGAGACGGTGAGAGTTCCCACTAGTAGTATTGCTCTTTGGCGAATCCGACTAAATACTTAGAATCATCATGAATGCGATGGCAGCAGCAATTCCAACTGCGGACAGACCAGGTCATAGAAGAAACATGTCTTCATCAGTCCTCAAGTCAATCATGGTCTCGAAGAACCACAAGAGAACGCCTTCGGACGGGACACCGTTGTACAAAGATTCAGAGAACATTAGTCCTTATGGCCGCAAGCAGGCTACGGCAGTAATACCAATGCTGCCTCCCGATCATCCTCATAACCAACACCGGGTCTTAGGGCAGATACACAACCCCCCAAGTAATCCATCGTCCCCTCGAAAGTCGAGAGACACGAAGGAAGGAAAGCCCAAAGGCCTACACAAGAAGACCCTCAGCTCGGTATCTCTACGCTCACTGGGAAAGGATAAAGAGAAAGAGAAAGAGAAAGAGAAAGAGAAAGACAAGCAGTCGAAAGAGTCCAGTCGATTTCAGGCGGAGAAGGATACAATCGGAAGACCGAAGAAGACTAAATCATCTACCAATTTGGCGGCAGTATTTCAGAAGTCCAAAGCATCTAAGGAAGGCAAGGATCAATCAAAAGTAAGAGATAAAGAGAATACTACGCCGCCCAGCTCTGCTGTTGCAGAGATTCACACCCCGATCTGGGCTCAGTTCAGTTCTCAGCCGTTCCAGGAGATACGGACTACAAGCACTATTCCTCTCAATGATCGGCGTGGCATTGAGCAAGAGATAGCCTTGTATACCCCAACTGAGTACTCGCCATCAAAACAACGAAACTTCTTTGACTATGGCCAGCCATCGCTCCAGAAGCGTGTTCCTTCCAAAGAGAAAGAGAGACCTAGATCTATGTATCTTCCTACGAGCACTTCGACCTCCTCTTTCATAGACACGCTGTCCCGAAAAATTAGTAATGAAAGGGTTCCGTTATCTGTTACGAGAGGTAATGAGGCTCGGGTAAAGGATGAGCATAACACGAAGGGTGTCTTAACCAGATCTGTGTTGCGACGGACAAGCTCAGAGAGTCAGAAGTCGAAGGATGAGCCGCCGAGCAGAGGCCTCACAATTGCAAAAAAGGGCGCGAGGGTCATGGCTGCTGTAGCGGCATTCAATGGTAAGGCAAGAGAGGCGGAAGCAGAGACACAGGTCAAACTTGATCCTAAAGTTGTTAACGCGGAGTTTGAGGCTGTACTCGTAAGTTGTTGCAACTTTCCGATGATAGGATATCATTGGAAGCTAATATCTTCAATAGGAATCGAGGAATATTCCCGAACATCAACGTGCACAGATGCGGACGCTCAAGCTTGAGATTAAGGCGGACTTTATCCGTACGAACAAGGTTGATGCAACTCAATCTACGAAAGAGACAGCTTCGAAGCGTACTCTTTGGGGCGAAACTACTTCGAAGCGTCCTACTCTTGGCCGATCAGCTAAACCTAAACATACCTCGCAAGATGATGAAGAGAGCACAAGCCCAGAAGCTGCTAACTCTGCAGGCTCTACAAAGCGCAGCAGGCCGCGCAGTAGAACCTTCACATTTAGCAAGGGAGATTCTCCTACCAAGAAACAGAAAGCTGAAGACCAGACCGCTTCAAGGGCGTCGAAACCGAGTACTATTCCTAAGTCTCCATCTTCGAAATCTTTGTCTTCTCTTAGTGCTTCTCAGGGCTCATCCTTCTTCTCAAGAAATCCGAAGCCTGCTGTACCGGATGAATTTGTCTCATACCTCAGGAAGACGCGCAAACCTCAGAATGCCGAAATTGGCAAACTACACAAGCTGCGGCTTCTACTTAGGAATGAAACTGTTGATTGGGTAGACACATTCATCCGCCAGGGTGGAATGACTGAGCTAGTGGGTCTCCTTTACCGGATTATGGAGATGGAATGGCGGTATGTATTTAGTTGAAGTCACTTGACTTTGTGCTGACCTTGCTATCTAGAGAACAGCACGATGATGATCTCCTCGCTGAGGTTCTTCGTTGTCTTAAGGGTCTCTGTACCACAGATCTTGCTCTGAAGGAGCTCTGCGAGATTGCCTCGACGCTCTTCCCTGCACTCCTCGGCATGCTTTTTGATGAAGATCGCAAAGGCCCTAGCGATTTCACACACAGGGATCTTATCGTTAGTTTACTGTGTAAGGCTTCAATCACCATTTCCACCGGCCCTGGTGCGTTTAAAGGCAAATTAAATGCTGACGTATGATAGTTGCTCATCTTTCATCGGCTTCCGCAGCGGAGCTCCCTTCCCGTGCACGTACCGTCCTGTCCTATTTGAAAGATCCTGTCAAAGAAAAAGATGCTCGAACGATCCCTTTCATTCAAGAGATGCACCAGCCACGTCCTTACCGTGTCTGGTGCAACGAGGTTAATAACGTGACTAAGGAAGTCTTCTGGATCTTCCTTCATCATCTGACTGTTATTCCTATGCCACCTTCCCCAAGCAGCCGTCCATCGTCTACTAGCGGGCCCCAAAGCTATACCGCGGCTCATTTCCCTGGTCCTCGTCCTCCAGTGCCTGCAGCTCCCTATATTGGCGGTGTGGAATGGGACTCGACGAACTATATTGCTACCCACTTAGAGCTCCTCAACGGGATTATCGCATCTCTCCCTACCGAGGCTGAGCGTAACTCTCTCCGTGCTGAATTTCGTGCTTCGGGGTTCGAGAAAGTCATGGGCAACTACCTGCGTACCTGCAAAGAAAAGTACTACGGTGCCGTTCATGACGGGCTCCGAACTTGGATAGCGGCTGCAGCGGCTGACGGCTGGGATGTGAAGGACGTGAGAATGGGGTGCGGCGATGGCAAAAGTCCCGGAAGCCCTCTCAAGAGCCCTGCTAAAAGTCCCAAGAAAGTGGAGCAGGCTCCTAGGATTGAAGCGCCAAAGATGGATTTGGGGCTGGGGCTGGAACTGGGATTCGAGAAGGGACCTAGGAAGAAGGTAGTTGATGACTGGATCTGAAAATGAGGTGAGTAGAGGTTGTAGAAATTGTGAGATGGGTGCGACGGTTGATGAAGGGGAGGAATGTTGAAACTTTGGGATGGGGTGTTGATGAAATTTGATGCTCTCTTGCTATGCGTCATGGGTGGTGTTCAGGTTTCTCTTAGGTTTCCTTTACCGTCTCCTTTTAGGCTCTGGCGTGGAATTTCCTTTCATGGGTTTCCTTATGTATACATGAGAGCATGGCGAGCTGTAATGATTGATGATGAAATGCTTGAAGATCAGACGAAAGTCATGGAGTCATGATTTTCACTTTTTCTGTAGATACATTAATAAGAAATTACTTCTACTTGATCAACCGTCTGATGTTGTAGTGATCAGAATGTATGCATTTTGATCATTCTGAAGCCCACTTTGCTTGGTGGTTCGGTTATTGGTGTTCTAGGGTCTAGTACGAATACGACATGATAGAATTCTATGTTTATATTTATGCACGGGCTAGTGACGCAGGATGTACTAAACGCTGTAACGAAAGAAATAGAACTGCTGTATATACCTAGATTTTAGTAGTCTAACTGAAAAATTGACAGGAAGATTGCGGAGAGCGATATATATTGCCATTGGTCACCTAGATTCTCTTAGGTTGCCAAGACGCGCGGCATCAATCTCGCTTCCACTCCCGATTTATCTTAGAAGCCGAAAGCTTTCCATCAACAACGCATAGATAACCACGTCACTTCCACGCCAATGGAGTGGCAGAATGTACTTCCATCCTGCCCTAGTCCCACATAGAATTTTTCCTTTTCTTCAATTCAATATTGCAAGCAGAACAAAATTCTGGACAGCGTTTTTCGTCTAGGTCACACAATTGAATTCACGACACTGTCTTCGTAATCCTTCGCTGGCGGTAATACCTAAAATTTTTGGCACCCGGGGACTTTTTAGGATCCCCCGCTTTTTTAGTCGCTACGTCTTTGGGCGAGACCCCAGTGGCGGTTCTAAACCGCTCTGACGTAGATGTATCCGGGAAGCTTCTCTTACAACAATAGAATGGAGTGGCAGCAAGACAACAATCTGGGCTATGGTTATCCATACTTTCCTAACCAGCAGGTAGCTACATACCCTACTTCATTTGCTATAGCCCATGGTGTCCCCGGTGTCTCGTCCTACCTAGATTACGACGAAGATCAAGACGACGAGGATGATACGGGGATATACGAAGAGGACGACGAGTATATGGATGCTTCGCCAAGCCAGCAAGATCACGGGTATATACAACTATCTCAAGCTCAAAGCCAAGCTCAAATGCACGGCCAACCGTATCCAGCCGGGTTTGGTGGCACAGTAAGTCCTGCTCAATTCTTTAGTTTTTCTCTTCAAGATACAGCTTTATGCTAAGAGACAGTAGATGTTTCAAGAGGACAGTCGTGACCGCCCGCAACCCAACACGTTCCCAGGAATTCAAACTCCTCAGCCATCTGGCTCCGGCGATCCTCCTCCTAGTGCAGCGAGGGCTGCAGAACTACGGGCAAAGTTAATAGCAATGAGATCTGCTAGTAGGACACCGGGAGTACAAGATAAAGCGGAGCAAAAGTTAGGCGCAGCCCCTCAAAATGACAAGCCTGCTGTACCTGAAAGGAAGAACTCTATCACTGATGTGGATGGCCTGCTGGCAGAAGGCAGAGCTGCTGCTGAAGCAAAGGCAAAGCAAAATAATGGCGTGAAGATTTTTCCTCGTACCGATAGTTTTGCTCAGGATAAGATTCAAACTGACAGTCTACCGAAGATGCAAGCAACACTCACCCAAAGCAAATCGAAAGCGGCCCCGGTTTCGGAAGTACAGAAAAAGGTTATCCAGGTGCAGAATAGTAATAGTGGGCCTAAAGATACGCCACAGACTACAAAGATGGGCCAGGAGAGTCAAATGGTGAAGAAACCTGCCGTGTCTCAGCAGACGAAAGAAGCCAAACAAACTCGAGAAGCTCATGTGGACTCAAATGGCGTACATCAATCAAAAATTGCCAGTGATGAATCCAGAGTGGTTCGCTCAAGAGAAAATGGAAATCATGAACCTCCAAGACACAATAATAGGACTCAAATTAATCTAAGGGACACACATGCTGACGTTCCGGGAGATCGTCCTCAATCCTCAGGAACCCAACCTCAACAAACTGATATAAGTACTGAGCTAGAGAGAAGCAATGGTCAGCGCTTAAACTCTGTCGATGTAACTCCTACTGAGACGACCCAAAAAGCTGGAGAGCGCCACCACATAACTAACAAGCCAATTACTTCTAGCAATGAAATAGCAACATCTACAAAGCTTTCAAGACAAGAGAGAAACACTGACCAACAGCTAACACGGATGGACCGTCAGCCAAAAAATATTGATATATGTGCTGATCTCTCCAACCATGAGCTGGCCTCTAGCCAAGATTCAGTATCACAAACTCAACAGCAACCAATAGATGGTCTTCCCAAGAATGCTGCTGCATACTCTAAATATTTTGAGGACCTGGATGAATGGCTTGAAGTAACTGGTTATCATGATCGGCAGTACCGTCAAAATTCGCTGCGGCGTTATAGGGCTCTCGCAGAACTTGAACTGCAGCGAGATAAGATTGAACGTGAAGCGCAAATGGAACAGGAAGAGAAGGTTTATCTCATTCGTTCACAGTCATTTCGTACACCCTCTGTCCGTCCAACAAGTCTTGCCAGAGCACCATCTGTGGTGTCTATGCCACCTCCGCCTCTGCCAACGCCTACATCTACCTCAAGGGCATTTGATGCTCTGTCCCCAGCGAAAACTGATACTACACCGCGTCAGACTACCCAGGCTTTCCATACTAGCACAAAACGGCCTCTCTCACCAACCGCAAAACCTGTGCATGGCCATGAGCGAGCGGACAAGCATATAAGGCTAGATACTACTACAGGCGCTCAACAGCGGCCGGAAGAACACGAGGATCGGGTTCGACGCTCTGCAACGCATGATGACATGCCTTTGTCTGCCTCTAGGTAATATATTGTGCATTCTTAGTCGGCAATGAGAAATTCAGCACAGCAATCTCGCTCAACGAAAAACTGTGGGCTCTCTTTTAAACGAGAATCGATTTGCCCCTCTAACAGTAGTTGAGGGGTTTCGTTTTGTTCGGGAGTGTCCTCAGATTCATATCGCTTTTTTCTCTTCGACAGCAAATTAAGTAAGTGTTCCAAGAAGCTGACGCTTAAATAGCTTTAGACGTAAAGATGATGAGTACCGTATTCGAGGTGCTGTAGAGGAGAGTCCAGAAACTCTTCGTCATTCTCACTCTCGCCCACAGTCCTCAAGAGGTCGACTAGCAAAGAGCCCTAGCCCATTACCCTTGTCGCGCCGGATCTCTTTACCTGGGGACTATGTGCGTCGCATGGAAGATGAACGTCCTCATTCACGGAGTCTTGTACCATACAATGGAGGTAGACCTCGTGAGAGTAGGGAGCCTTCTCCTATCCATCGGAACTATGCTCGACCGCGTACCCCAACATCTCATCAGTGGCCAGATCGATACAATTCGCGTCGTTCGCCTCCAGAAATGTACGATGAACATCCATTTCACCACCATAGTGACCGTGGTCGAGGGAGACCTCGAGGCCGTCCCTCGTTTTCTACCCGGGGAGGCAGACCTAAGTACCTAAGTAGAGAGGGAGCTGAACATGCTGGGATAGCTTCGCTGAACTTGCGACAAGGCGGTCAGTATCGCTTTTAATCTTATCAATCATAGCGGCATTATCGAGTCTATTTATGCCGTCTAAATACTATCGTTTATCCATCCTCATTTTGAGTGTTGAACAGGTGCGCGATATTTCATGATCAAGTCATGGAATTACGACAATGTTGAAGCGGCGCAACGGGAGAGCATTTGGGCTACGCAGCCGCATAACGAAGAGCTTTTGGCTGAGGCTTATAAGAACAGCCGACATGTTATTTTGCTCTTTTCGGTCAATAAAAGTACAGCTTTCCAGGGCTATGTACGTACTACTTTTCGTAGTCTATCTAACTTGCTAAAAATATTATTTGGAAAGAAAACATTCTCTTCTATGCATAAACTCTGAAGACTTTCGCCGTGCCATAATGTGTCTTTGTCCACGGTTTCTATAATTAAATTACCTCCATTTTGAATTGCTCCCTGCTACTCATTCGTACACATACTTATTGGCCGCTTCAATAGGCTCGTATGCAATCAGCACCTGGCACGGCACCAGTACCTTTGTGGACGAAGAATCTGCTCTGGCAATCTTCAGGCCCATTTTTCATCCGCTGGATTACGATTGCAGAAACTCGCTTCTCTCGTGTAGGACATCTTAAGAACTCGCTTAATGAAGGCCAAGCGGTATTAGTAGGAAGAGATGGTCAAGAGATTGAAGAGGAATGTGGTAGAATGCTTTGTGAGCTTATTGATGAGGTTGGTGAAAGATATTAGTGAGATTATAGAAAATAAAAAGGAAGATAAGACTGGATCATTTTAGTATATGCTATTCGATTCTCTGGTAACTATTAGTAGCGTTCTTAGCCATAGTTATAGTTTAGGTTCTAATCCAAAAGTGAATTTGTGTTTATTTAATCTTCAATTTAATCTTCAGAAGGCCTGCTATGCGAATAGATGGCTGTGAGTTTAATTCAGTACTGATGAACTGTGGAACTGTGAAGATACAAACTATGGATAGAGTCTATTTCGATAAGCCAACTTTAATGCCTAATTCCTATGTAGATCACAAGCACTGCATGAAGCGCCAGCCTTTGGGGTATCAGAGATCAACCTAAACCAGCCCTAACGCCAACCATGCTCTGCCCTCCACCCTCCTCAACCATTCATTTCCTACCCTTCCCCTTCCGCCGTCCTTTCTTCCCATCGCCATCTCCCTCTCGCCCAGACCCGACCTCGACCTTCCCACTTTCAACCTCGCCGTCCTGCAGCCCAAAAACCTCATTCTCTCGCATTTCCTTCAACTTTTCCTGTCCAGAAATGAAAAAGCTAAGGTCCCGGTTCTGCTCCTCCAGATCCGCTTTCTCCCTCTCCGCCTCCCTGGCTCTCGCTTCGGCCTCGGCTACTTTACTTTCTAAAAACGAGATGCGCGTCATTAGCGACTCGTTGATCGTCTTCTCCTCCTGGTACTGCTTCGTAACCTTCCGCGCTATCTCCTGCGCTGCGGCGCACCGAGCTGACTGGCGCGCCACGTCCTTCTCCAGGTCGCTGATGGCGGTACGGGATTCCGCGTGCTGTAACCCCAGCGTAGAGAGCTGTGCGGCGAGGGTCGATGCGGAGCGCACAGCTTCGTCGGCCGCCGACGCCGCTTTGGCCGCCTTGTCCGCGGCGCGCTCGACCTGTTCCTCGAAGTAGGCGCGCTGGGATTCTAGCTGCGAGGTTAGGAGATAAGCGTACTCGATGCCCATGTTGTCAAGCTTCTCGCGCGGCACCGTGTCGGTGGCGTAGCCGGTCATGGAGTTGGAGTTCCGCTGCAGGCTCGGATGGGTAAAGGAGGAGGCGGGGAGGTCCACTAGTTTGCCATCGGCTTTGTTTTGGATTAGACGGTGTACGTAGCCATCGCCGGCGTAGTCCCATACGTGCTGCGTTACAACATCCATAGCATAGGCGTGCGAGGTGGCTTCGTAGTGAGCGAAGGCATGCGCTGAGTCGTAGCGACCACAGCCCGTATTGCCGCATATGAGGCTGTTAAGATGTTAGTTCTAGATCCTGGTATAATAGAGACGCATCTGCTGTAGAGGATTGCTGTGGTAGATAAGTAGGCTAAGAAACATGATATCCTTACCATATCCAGAGATTGGCTGTTGAGCCACATACACTGCACTCATTTTCCGGACCCTCGCTATCGCCGTACCCCCGACCAATGAATGCATCATTTTGAGTATATCTACATACTGGACATCCACTTCCACGCCATTTCTCGAGGCAAGCACAGTGAAAAACATGCTGGCATAGTATAGTAAGTAGGCCGGTTGTCTCGTCCATACGTTCCAAGCACACTGGACATGTTGGAAGCTCTACTAAAGAGGGTGTTGGCGGTGCTAGCGGCTTTGTTGTGAGAGAAGACGCAAGGGCGGATGCCTCGACTGGCGAAGAGACAGTTGCGGGTAAAGGAGCTGTGGGTTGTGCTGTTGCAGCGGGGGTGAAAGGGTCATTAGTCATATTAGGGAAGCTCGAAGGATCACGATTAGTGTCTGTAATTTGAAATTCGATAGACTTGACGAAAACCACATGGCAGTTCTCTGGCTGCACGCAGGACAATTAGTGCAAACGTTTACGATATTGAGCGTTTTATGCCTTACCTCCATGCTGTTGAACAGCTTGCCATTCCATTCTTTGCGCCATTCCCGTGCTTTACTTGCCTCTCTGAACTTCATAAGTACCATGTATTTATTTGTCCTACCCGTCCTTATGAGCCGAAAGTGGCTGACATCCTCCCGCGTCTGCTCTCCCACATATCCAAGCAAGTCCGAGGGCGTCATGTATGAAGGCACAGCAAGTATACATAGTGTCGTACAATCCTCTTCGTTGAAGCCTTTGTCCGCTGTAGCTCGCTCATCATCTAAATCTCTACTTGAGGTAGCGTCATCGTAGAGGCCCGGCGTTTCTTGACCATCTCGATATAGGTGTACCACTCCGCACCCCACTTCGGTATTCTTTGGATCTGATGGGACAAATTTGCCTTTGGTCGCTAGACCTCCTGAGCTGGTCCCGACGTGGGGAGGATGGCTAAGTGATTTCCCCCGATTTCTAGCGCGTTCTTCTGTACTTGACGGTATCATGTCTATGCTCTGAATAGAGACAGTGCCGAACCGCCAGTCCTTTGAAGCGGGGTGTTGAGAAGGTGTGCTAGCTACACCGACTTTAACTAAAGGTACCGGGCTCTCTCGGTGGTCTCCGGAGGAGGAACCGTTGAGGTGGCTAAGCCGACGCTGAACAGGAGACTGGAGTTCAGATGTGGGAAGGACGGGGCGATCGGTACTCGAAACCGCGGTCTTGGATCGTTTATGGGTCTTTTTGGACGCAGGAGGTGAACCCCAAGAAGAAATTTTATGTATAGGTAGCTCCGAGGTGAAAATATCTGTTCCTGGCGGTGGCGTATACACGGTTTGTAGGTAAGGCGGGAGAGAAGGCTGCGAGGGGTCGCCAGGGGAGGGATAAAGCTCGAATGCTAGGTGGAAGAAGTATGAGGGCATTAGGAAAAAAGACTCGTAGCGTCGTCAATATCACACATGGTCAAATGTGCGAATTTGCTGATGGTTGGTGATTTAAAGGTTGTGAATGCGAAAGGATGGTGATCGAGGATGGCGAAAATCACAACGTCGCATTCGTAGCTTACATACTCAAGTTACGAAACCTTACAATGGATAATTCTAGAATTGCAATCTGTAGCGTTTTATTAAACATTCCTTAGAATTTAATCTACCCTGATGTTGTTGAACGCTGGTTTTAAAACGCCTACTTCAATATCGTCACTCAATATATTGAATCAATGTTAAAATGTATTCGTCTTCATTTGACCTGGGCAAAGCTACAAGTCTAAGCTAATACAGCCCCCCAGATGGTATCGACCACGCACGCCTGATAAGTGCTGGCCATGTCCTTATGCCTGAACCCCCCTTGCTACCGAGCATATCCAGGCGCAGCAAAATAAAGATATACGCCAGTAAATATGCAAGATGCCCTTCCATCCGATAACGCCATGAAATGCTCAATGCAAGGGCCTAATAAAAATAAGGCCAAAATGTATGCTTAAGTAAGAAAGTAGGAGAGCAGAACAAAGCAAGCTCTAGACATTACAAATCCGTTGATTTTTCGTCCCAAGAAGTTGTAATCCGTGATCGTTAGTTTTGTAAGGCTTATCGTAGAAGATGCAAATCTGCTCTTGGTTTAATCGTAGGCTGTTCGTAACCCTGCGGGAAAGCCGTTGTATAATACGTAATACTTGAGTAAGTCAAAGCCTCGCTCAGAAAAAGGCATTGGAGAATGAGGTCTATGCAACTTCCGCTTCAACAATATCATCCACATCCTCAATCTCGCGACCTTTAGGATCAACCACAATTCTTCTGCCGCGCTGGTCGGCTGGAACGCCATCACGAGATGCGCCGAAGTCGAGCACCTGAATTGCCTCGTTAGAAAAGCTTAAGGTGGACATAAGATGAAGGGGTTGAAAGCAGGAACTTACCTCGATATACGTCATATTATTCCGCTGTACGGCGGCTACGCATCTACGCTCGTTGAACTTGACTTGCCACACCCCGCTTAAATCTGTCAACAAGTCCTTGACACAATCGCCCGTCTTAACATTCCACATCTTGAGTGTGCGATCCGAGCCGGAGATGACCTTTTGCCCGTCATGCTGGAAGCAAGTAATAGCCCCAGTATGTGCACTCAGGGTGCTTTTACATTGTCCATTTTCAGGGTCCCAGATTCGCAATGTTGAGTCAGCAGCAGCAGAGACAAGACGCTCGTGGCTAAGATCTAATAGTCCGACAAGCGATGTATGGCCTTCCAAGTTAAACAGACATGCTCCGGATTCGAGGGACCAGACTTTAACAAGATTATCCATGGACCCACTGATGCAACGGTTGCGCGCATGGTCAAGCACTACGCTATAGACTTTTTGCGAATGGCCTTGGAGGCGATGTATCACTTCACCAGTCGATATCCTCCAGACGCGGACAGTGCAGTCGTAGCTCCCGCTAACAAGAGTATCTCCGTGTGCAGCGATAGCACGGACGGAATGATGGTGGCCAGTCAGAGCGCGGATGAAATATTGGTTATCGTGATCATTCGCTGGAGGCCCTGTCTGCATAATAGATCTGTCACCAGGCTGGGGAAGTTTCCAGACCCTAAGACTAGAGTCCCGGGACCCGGTAATAATAAGAGGTTCTTTTGGCATCATGATTGGTTGTCCATCGGATGTTTCTCCGATCTGTGTAGGCTTGAGAATAACGAGACATCTGACAGTAGAAGTATGGCCTTGGAAAATCTGCGTGCATTTTCCTTTCTCAATATCCCACACTCGGACAGATCGATCGGTCGAACCGGATACCAGAATGTTCCCTTCATACTGCAGTGCCCACACACCTCCCTCATGGCCTTCAAGGCGGCTGCGAAGAGCACCAGTCTTTGTGTCGTAGACATTGATATTTGTATCATCACTGCCGGTAAGAATTTTGTCAGTATCAAATTGCAGACATGTGACTACATGTCGCTGATGCGCCCGGAAAGCAATGTGTTTGGGTCTTGTTTCCTCTTCCATCCAGCTCTTTCGAATAAGGTGATGTCTCTGATAAAGCGATTTGAAAAGGTGTACATTCCGAAGGCTTGGGAGCCCGATGTTCGGATTTGGTACTGCAGCCGCGGCAACATCTGCGATGGCGATAGGCCCTTGTGCAGAACTTAGAGAACGACTCCAACCCGGCGATTGTCCTTTAGAGGCCGACGGCCCTTTCCTGCGCTGCTTCTTGGAGTTACCATGCTTAGCCGCCGCTTTACGTTTAGGCCTACCAGAACTCGATTTGACCATAATAGTACCTTCACTGTCAGCATACCCGCCGATCGTACTAGAGCCAGACGAGACAGGGGAAGCCTCGCCATCCGACTTCACGCTATAAGAGATAGCACGTAAATCCCGCTCGAAGCTCTCCGAGGAGTGTGGATACTGCCATCCCCAGCCTTCTTTTACTGCTCGCTCCAGTTCCCCTTCCGGGAGAGCATAACCATCTCTGTCCAAAAGTTCCTTCCATGCTGTTTCGTCCGTGTCGATTATCTGTCTCCATTTCTTTGACACTTGTGCTGCACTGCACATACTCTTCACGTCCAAGTACTTCACAATGTTCAAACTTAGCTCTAGTGGTAATAAACCAAGGAAGTCGCACTTCAGAGCAGGGTTGACAACATCGGCAACAAAATGGAGGGTGGGCTTCGTACACCGACGGAGAAGCTGAAACATCACGTAAGTCTTCATTTTCTCAGGCATAGCATCGAAGGATTCCAGCATGACGGGAATATCCATGATAGTTGGCGTTGGAAGCTGTGGGTTAGGACTGCCGCCCTCAATACGATCAGGAAGCTCTATTCTTTTATTCCGCGAATGAGATGGAACTCCCAATAGCCTGTTTTTCTCATCTAACCTGTCCTCTGAAATGTCCAAACTAGAGACATCATTCGCATCGTCATCTTCATTGTCTTCCATCAAAGAACCACCGAAATTGGTGTTGTGCGCCAGATTCGCAGCAGCAGTAATTGGCGACAGGCTCGGGCTCGGTAAACTGGCGTCCTGTGCGGATATTGTGTCGAGCGGAGTTGGCCGTGCGGGTCCAGGATATGATCCATCATTTTCGGTGAAAGGACCTATCGGTTCTAGATCGGTCTCAGCGATTGGAGGCGTTGCAGATACACCTGGGCCGTCCATAACTGAAGCAAAAAACCGTGCTTCATGGGCGGAGCTGTGTCTGTCTGTAGGGTTAGAGGCGTCGAAATAACCGCTTGGCTCTGATGATGTCTGGTGCGCGGGAGATGGTTGTTGCAAGTGCCAGGAATCGGCCAGATGCTGCAGTCGAGCCCGAGATTCTTTGCCTGTCCCCGAACTCTCACCTTGACTAGATCTTAGATTCGACCGTCTGGACCCTGTTCTTACTCTCGGTATCTTAAATTGGCCAGAGGCGCCCGCATCTGTATCCGGAGTTGCAGGGATGGTTCCGTCTATATCATCAGGTGTTTGATTGGAGCTCAAACGAGTAGCACTGCCAGCCTTATACCCATGTACAGTAGTTCGAGGTTTCTTACTTCGACGTTGTAAACTCGCAAGCTCGGCAGCCTCGGCTATGGAAGGCGGCGAGGAGGACCGCTTTCTACGGCCCGATACAGATCTCAACGATGGCTCTAGTGGTCTCTGTGATGTGGCCGGTTGGCGTATAACGCGGTTCGGGGTTTCGTAGTGGGTGTCGTAATGTTTGATCGAACGAAGCTTTCCCTTGGACGCAATGAGAGCATCACACTGATCGTTGTACTGATTAAAAGATATGTTAGCGAGTAGTAAATATTAGAAGAAAAATGTCTTCGTAAGGGACGCGTTGAAGGTGACTAGACGATAGGCGTTGGATAGTCGCTTCGAGGGAGGTACTGCTCATACCTCTTGGAGAGACTGTTCGACATTATCGGCTTCGCTGAAGCAGGCCTGTGTACCTGCGGCATCAAAGCAAAATCGCCTTATTGACTCGGGGGCTGGAGATGACGCCAACGGGTAAAGTTTAGGATCCCGCTCTTTCAAATTCCGGGGAGCACTGAGCAGTATGGGAGGAAAGGAGGTTGTGGTCGTGGTGGTAGTGGTAACGACTGTCGTATGAGTTGCCGGTGCGTATGATAGCTGCCCGAGAGTAGCATATGGCTCCACGATTTGCCTTTGTACTGTCTTTGGCCCCGGCTCAAGTCTGTGACCACCCTGGCTTGATGTCATGTTGGTGGTGGCGTTCGCCGAGGGCGAGTTGGCCGCCGAGAGTGTTGCTGTCGACGAGGGGAACGAAGAATAGTTGGACGAGTCTACACTCTTCTCGGTCTCTGTGGGAGAAGTGTCCATGGAAGGCAGGGGCGAGGGAGGATCCAGAAGGCCCGAACGCGAGGATAACACGGCTGGAGGCGCGCGTGAAGGACGGTTTTTGTGAATCAAAAAATCATCTGTCTTGTGAGATCGAGTCTCCAAAAAAGCCTCAGTCTGCTAGTTGGTATTGCGTGGTTGGAGGAGCCGCCGTCGTGTCCGTGTCCAGAGGTAAGGATGTCCTGCTTATGAGTGGCAGAATCAGGAGAGAGAGCCGGAGAAGCAAGCGAAACAAAAGACAACAAGAAAACGAGACGCCAGAGCGGAGAGAGTTTGGCACACTAGAGACACACTCGACCGGAGAGGAGATTTGGAGAGCGGGAAGCTGCAGAGTCAGTGGTGTGGTGGGAGGGGCTGCTGATGGATGAGACTCTAAAGCGGTTTTTGAGAGCTCGGCAAATCAGTCGCTTGCCTGCCTTCCCATTTCCGCCTCCCAACTTTCAGCCACTCTCTCCCATCTTACGGAATACACAGCAAAATTTATAGCACAGGCTAGTTTCATATACTATCACTCTATGCATGTCTGAATATACTATTTCGTTCATATGGCAAGTTTCACGCAGAGCCATCTATTGCTGCCACATTCTTTAAATCTGTCAGGCTTCAATTTAGAACGGCGTCACACAAGACACTAAGAGCGCCCAGAGATAACTTCTCATATCTGTAAGTATGACTAAATTCTCTAAAATACACCTCAGGCGAGTATTGTGAGGAGAAGGGCAAGGGGGTGGGCTGCATAACTGTGTGGGGTCAGACGAGTTCGTGGCAAGAAAGCCATTTTGCAAGTCGCCCACTTGCTTGCTTTGTATGGAGGACACCATCCTGATTACTCCAGGTCACGACGCTTTTCAAGAACGCGCCACTACGGAATAACACCTCGACTTTAAGACATTTAGGGCTGGTCGAGTAATCTGTCATGGAAAATTGTTGGGCAAATTTATATTGAGATCTGAACGGTCCACCAATCAACGTCATTGATAGTGCAATTTGTCCCTATCACTATATCGAGTGACCAAGTCCAAATTCCTATAGAGCAATATCACTCTAGTTCGCGCTTATTACCATAATCAAAATGAGGGAGCTTTACACTATATTTCGCAGACCTTAATGTGACGTAGCATGTACGTACACGCTGCTCTCAATCACGAAAAGCACCACTGGCTGGCACCCGTATTTACGTAGATAAGTTCAATATTTACAAAAGACACATTGAAATATGAGGCAACCAAAAGCTGCGCACGGCTTCGCATACGTCTTCACAGTAATTTAGAATGGATCATGACTGTGTCTAGGTACTTGAGTAAAAGTGAGGAGAGGCTAAACATTTCGGTCTTCAGCACTAACCGTAGGGTGCTCGGTTTAGATTCAAAATCATAATCTTGTGATCCCCCAGGAAAGCCTAGTGGCCACTACATTCCTAATAAGAATGGCTTCGTTTGTTCCTTGGGGCAAAATGCAGTTCGTAATCGGGAGGGATGATTGACGTTCTCTTGTCATAACCAGGTCTAAATGGTATCATATTACTGATTATGAAATGAGCTAGGAACTCCTAGGCCATAATTTATTTAACCCGGTCATATGAGAAATGCTCTGAACAGGTTACGATGTCTGCTAAGATACTATAAATTGATATAGCACCCGACTAGACAAAAGTAGCGAAACGGAACGATTGCGGCCGGCCTAGGTTGCGAGAAATGGCTACGAAAGATGCCCAAATATACTGATATACTTCCCTATGATACAAAGACTTCCAAACTAGTCGTCCAGCGCTTCCCAAAAATAGCTTTTGGAGTAAACAGAGGTCAATTTCTGTCACCTGAGGAATAATCTAGGCTGCTCCTTTCTTGAACTCGAGACTGTATCCGATTCAAGTCTTATGCTGCGAGAATTCTAACACGAATGATCCCGAATATCGCGCGTCCATTCCGTTTATACTTGTTGCTTACGGCGGTGTGTACATAAGAGAATTCAATTCGTAGGAGCCCTTGGAGCCGCCTGCCGGTTAGATCGGAAGACCTGATTTGGACTAGCCAAGTTTCTGCGGAGCATCTTCTTTGTTCGTCCCGTCTTTCCGCATGACCAACACACCTCTAACCCTCCAGAATCCCATGCTTGCACCCTTAAACACTCCAATAGAAAAGCTATTAGCTGCGCGAACCATAAAATCGGGACGCATCTAGGCTTGTCCAGATGGCTAGTGTCGAGGGGTCCAAGCACTTTGCGTAGTATGACTTACTCCTCAACTTTTGTAGGTCTTCGACATCTCCAGTTTTGCTGAGCACTCGGGGCGATCTTTAATATAACCAATACAGCGATCCTAATGCAAACAAAAAGGCATTACAGCCCACGGCAATCCTCTCTCCTTCCCAGCCTCAGCGTCAAAGGGCGCACTACGTGAAGCTTTCATCATATATTTTATTACTGAGGCTGTAGAATCCTCAAGTCGCTGTTTATTGGCCGAGAACTGATAAGAGTTGTAAGTTCACAGAAATGTATAGAAAGGTGCTGACATGTCATAACCGCTAGAGAAACTACCGGTGAAGGTTAGTGGATGGATCCCTGCCTCGTATGCAATAGTAGATACCAAAGCCTTCCCACAAGGCTTAAATTCCCTCATGCAAAGCTGGGGCTTAGTATGAGTTTATGCAGCGACCTTAAGTCTGTGATCACAAGGTCTTTTACAAAGCGAGTAGGCAGGAGACGCAAACGTATTGTGATTTGGAAGAAACGTTTATGCATAGCGCATAGCATGGAGAGATTGAATTGCTTCCGGAGATAGTTCTCAAAAGGTCGCAAGAGGAAACAATCGGAAAAGGTCATTTGAGTGGCATGGTGCGCTCTATTCAGGCCCCTCTACAATCCACCTCTTTTTATTTGCCATGTTACTCTCAGTATTCAACTCCAATCTACGGTTTTTTTTCATCGTGATGGTTTTCAAAATGGTTACCCGAATACCAAAAACCGTGACTAGTTTGGGAAAGCGGTGCCCACGTGACGCCCAGGTGCCTTCCAATTTCAACTTCACTTGAAAACATAGGTAGTGAACTTGCAAGCCGTCATACTCGTCTCAAGTGCTAAGCCTCGAGTTGGTTCATCCGTTAGGTTCTATCTCCCTTGCTATGGCACGCAGTCAAGCTACCAAGGCCCGACCCCGGGGTACGACGGCACCACTTGGAACGAAGCAAGCTCCTGATGCGAATTCGGCTCAGCGAATCGTAGAAACAACTACAGCCGCATCTACGCAAGTCATTAAGCATCAACAGAGCACGGAAGTGATACAAACCCTTCTTCACGGTTCGGTAAGTAAGCATCACTCCATAGTAGAAACATCTTACTAGAGCTAGTCTCTAGATAAGCTGCCTCTCGTATTTAAGGTAAAACCACTATATATTGCCAGTTCTATCGTCCTTTGCTTAATTCCACCACAGAAACCTCTTTGCCGAGCGCTGCTTTGAGGATCAGTTCTACGAGACAAATGATCTTCACTGGTCTTATGGCGACTACGCCGAAGGCAAAAACATTCCTAGGGAAATTGCAGGTCCAAGCACTATTAAGGGCAAGGAGAAAGCCACCTTTAGGCGTCATGGCACGAGTATGAAGGTGCTAAGGCGAGGCAGAAGCAAAGGCGTCGACCAACTGCTTGATTGGCTGGTAAGTTAGTACATATGGCCTTTCTCAGCGACACTTTCTTACTCTTACACATGCTGCCCCGTCAGCCGAGCTTGGAGAGTTGCTGACAGAAAGGGCAGGAGAAAGGTGCTTTTGAAGCATTACAGCGCAACGTATTACGAGCGATACAGCTCAACATCTTCGAAGATCCCAGGAATCCATCCAATGTTGTCGAAGCCTATACCTTCACGTTCAACTACATCCACTCTCCCGGGAACGATGTTGTGCTTTCTGGGGTAGAGATGCAGGGTCCACGTGGCAAAGCGATTACAGTCAAAAATGCAAAATATGCAATGCAGATGTTCATCCGAAGATTAATCGCCCTTTGCACGACACTTCCTGACCTTCCACAAAGACGATATTTGAACATGCATCTCTTCTATACCGACGATTGCGACGCGGAATACGAGCCTCCAGGTTTCATCAAATCCAATGGCAACAATATTGCCTTCCCAGAGGTGGGGGAGTGGAAAAAGGCAACTTCAACCTGTGGGGCAATGGATGCCGGCTTTCATAGTGTTAGCCTCAAAGTATCACATCTTCAACTGACCGCTCAAGGTGAAGTTCTCAATGAGGACGAGGAAGGAAATGCCCAGATTCCGAATTTTCTTACATATACTACAACATCGTCGAGAGAAGACGACATTGATATAAACATGACCGATGTTCCGGAGCCATTGGGTCAAGAGAAAATGTCTCATTTCGATACAAGACAGCAAGTAGATAATAGTCGGCGTGGTGACGACATGTCGAACGCATCAAAAATGGCGCGAATGACTAGCCATAAACTTACTGAGAAGCTTAGGCAGCAGACCGAACTTCCAAAAAACAGCAGGACCGGCTTCGAAGCAGCTAAGTCTCCAACAAGAAATGGCAATCATTTGACACAAACAACATATGCGAGCCCGCCAGCAGCTCAAATTGTTGACATCAACGCTCTTCTTGCGGCGAATATAGAAAACCAAACCCAGACTCAATTACCTGAAGATTTGCAGATCAAGAAGCAGCTCCAGCACATGGTATGCCTCTATCTCCTTTATTCTAACCAAATTCATCTACGAACGTCAGAATTTTTATAGCACAACACTGGCCAATTAGAGAGAAAGGCTTCATTCCGTGGCCCATTAAAACGCTTTGCTGCAGTTGAGTACTAACCAGATACCATTGAATAGCTAGAGCCCCCCACCCAAGGGCAGAGCCTGGGAGATACACAGCAGACCACGCAACCCCCAGGCTATGCAAAACCGAATGACAATATTTTCAGCCAAATGCCAGCCCTCCAAATTTCGCAGCAAAATATTGGCGAGTTAGAGGTTCGGAGAAATGCTTTATTTCCACCACGAAAGGAAGCTCGCAATCTACGAAGACGATCCGCGTCTGTGGACTTAATGAACGAGAATGACATCGTTGTCTGCCAATGTGGGTGGAATGAAGAAGAGGATGACATGGTCTGTTTGACTGGTGCCCATTTAACTAATCTTGGCTGACTGATACAGATCAATTGTAGTTTCTGCAATACTTGGCAGCATCTTCATTGCTATGGATATCGTGGTTCGGATGATCCAAGAATACCAGCGATTCACGCATGTTATCAATGTCTATTACAAGACAAAGAAGGACCTCTTCTTCGTGAACTTAAAGACCTTGCACTCTTGAGACGCGGAGTTCACATTATTGAGACGGAGGGCTATTCAAACGACCGTAGTTTCTCAGCTGCACTACGTAAGTGATTTGCGTCCATGTTAGTTTATGTGGGACATTCTTATATTTATGCACTGATGCTTTCTTGATAGATTGCGACCTCCAAACAGCAGGAAGAGTGGCAAGTCATCTCCGCAAGCAAGGGTATCTTGTAGCCACCCCTGGTTCCAAGAAGAAGGACTTCGGCTTGACGGGGAAACCTAAGTTTAGCCCCGTCAAAGCTGAACCAGCGTTCTCAAATATGATGAAAGAGTATTATGATCCACTGACAAAGATCGCTCACCACGTATGCAGACACAGTTTATTTATCGCTTATGCAAACAACTGACCCCTCGCAGTTTGAACTACCCCCTCCAAAAGAGTTACCGGCAGAAACTTATCTGACGACGCAATTCCCATTGCCGCCACAAGACTCTGAGATAATCCCGGATTCGATAGAAATCGATAAAGAGAGCCCACTCATCGACCCTGAGGAAACGCAGGACGAACAATCGGTGGCCGCCCTGACACCAGTTCCGTCTTCTCTGCTACGGCCTCAACCACCCCGCACGGCTCCCCTTGTAACTCGCCAGGCTGCTCTACACGCCTCTGCGGAACCAGCGGACATCAACAAGGCTACAAGATATTCGCTCCGTTATAGAAATACCATTCCTGATTCTTCGCAAGACATCAATTCAAGTAATTCTCTGAGCCGATTTGCTCCTCCGGAAACGCCGGGCAGGAAAAGAGGTAGAAATGACAAAAATACCATTATTGTAATGACACCAGGCTCAAAAAGAATGAAATTCAGGAGCTCTATGACCAGTAGGATGGTCAATATCGGAGAATATCTTACTCCATCGCCTGCGCCGAAATTGGGGCGCTCGAACATGCTCTAAGCTAATCTAGGGGAAAATTCTGATCATGATTGCGAATAGATGCAGTGGGAAATGATATTGTGCGCCAAAGTCAAGGATGTTCTGCTCAACAGATTTAATTGCTACCATATTTTGCTGTTTCTAGACTTAGTGTTAGGGGGAGGAGGTATCTGAGCATTTCGGTCTTCTTTTCTCGAGAGGCAAGCACGTAACTAGTGCACATTCACCGGGCGAGCGGCTCTAGAATTTTGTTTTAACAATAGTGTATGTTATCGGGACCATACTTTTTTGTTTCTTTTGTTTTTTGCTTTCTGTCCGATAGAAGGTAACACAGCAGTGCTCGCGTGCGTCTCGTGCGTCTCGTTAAGGATTCCCTTGTCTGTGAAAGGACAGCTGCATGACAGCGTGCCGTGCAGCGGTGGCGCTCAGATCCCGAGTCAGCCTCCCGCATTGCATGAATCGCGAAAGGGCGGCCACGCCGGAATTCTGGGAGAGCGCAGGCGCAAAATCAAATAATTATCGCAATGCAGGTTGGATTTGTTGGGGG
>KV750885.1:48518-72786 GCA_001692915.1 Glonium stellatum
CTCAGCGGTTGCGCGAGAGCTGGAGATGTTCGGGTGGGGGAGGCTGGGGCTAGATGGGCTATGCATGCGGGGCGGCCCTGCTTTCCCAATGGTCCGGGCTGTTTCATGTTGAGTAGATTTGCTGCTTTGCGTTCGAGAACGTGGCATTGGATCGGGTGATTGAGCTATGGCTCTTGCGATGTCGTGGAGCCCGTTGTAGGGCGGTAATGAGAGCGTCAAGCGGGGAGGGGGGGCGTTGATGAGCGGTGGAAATGGGCGCCGCGAGAAACAGTCAACTGGGCAATGGGGACGAGGTGGAGCGAGAGACTGGGCGAGCCAGATGGGCGCACAGGATCTGTTTCAACGGCCACGGCCCGAATCACGGGCGCGCGGGGTCTCGGGTGAGAGAATGGTTATGGGAATCAAAGGGTGGCGGAGGTGATGTAGGATAGTGCTTTGTAGCGTGGGACACGAGGGTGTGGTTTAATGAGCGTACTATGGTAAGTGACAGGGGGTCTAGATGTACTCCGAGAATGTGAGATTTTGGTTGCCAAAATTGGAATTGCAAATGTCGATTGAGCTTGTTATACAGAGACATGTATGTTGCAGGCAAACCAGTAAGAATCGAGCGCCACCGTCGCCTGAGCCCAGCCTGCTCTGGCTAGAAATTGTATCGATCAAATCTACCAAGAATACTAAGCTTTTAGCACGTCTCTAGTGAGATAGTGCTTCGGAGATATGTGATAGAGAAAAAGAAAGTGAAAGGGGATGCACGGCAGATGAACCCAACCGCCTTTGCATTGCGTCTGGACTATATTTCGGGCTAGAATGTCATTGAACATGGAGCTACTGATCAGATAAGAGACGCCTATGCAGCATAAACGTTAGCCATGTAAAAGTACTTTGAGACAGAGCTTGGGGACTGATTATCAGCGCCAGAACCTGTAAGAAGTTGGAACAAAGTCATCTGCCGCCCAATCGCCGCAACGCAAGCCATTATAAGGCTGAAGCCACATGTTATATTTAGTTTTGGGTAGCCACAATGATCTTCTGACCGAGGAAAAGAAATTTGGGACTGTTGCTAATGATGTTATGCTGGCTCTCCCAAATAGCTTCAGTGGCCTACGTGAGAAGGCTCTCTCAGATAATTCGACTGAGCGCGAAGCTGTAGATTGGTCGTACAGCTCCGCAGGAAAATGAAAAGATCCGGAGATTAAGTAGTACCTTCTCAGGCACCATTAAATGAACTTTGAGTGTACTCTTGTTTGGAGAGAGCCGCTAACAGTGGTGCTCACTGGGCTGCAGGAATACGCCTAGAGCAAAGGATTAAAGAAAGAAAAAGCAAAGGACCTAACACAGGAATTCTTCAGGGAAACACGTTGGCTTGAGAAAAGAACAATAAAAAAAACCACGGCCCGAATAGAAACGTTTCGGCCTAAGAATGGGGATAGTCGAGGTGGGGGCTGGGCGTAGGAGGCAGCTTGAAACGTGGATATCAAAGCACGGTTGAGGAGAGATAATTTTTTGTGACTAAGATGTGCCCTGAAGGAGGCGTAGTCTTCAGGCCTTCCGCCACTGACCTCTAGCCATTTCGAAATATCAAGCTCCATCAATCACTATTGATATGTAGGAAATGGCCTGAGGAGGTAGCATTCACTAGAGGCAATGGAGCACGGGCATACCATTTCTACCACGCCATCGATATGATGTGCAGGAGCGAGAGTTGGTATGCAAGTGTGTTGACTATCAGGTAGAGCACAAGCCAGCGATGGGCGGGATGAGCAGACGGATCTCGATGACGAGCTTGGAGATGGACGTCTTGGTGGCAACTGGAAAAGCAACAAACCTGGAGAAGTGTACAACAAGATTGGCGAAAACGGGATCGCCTGTGGACATGGCTCTATTCATGGCTTAAAATTCGAGGCAATCGGGAGACAGCGCGGATTGGCAAATGGATCGTCTGGTAGTGATCGTCACCAATTAATCCTACCTACGCCCTGCCCTCTTCCCTCGGCCAATCCTGCAATACGAAGACCAGGCACACGGTTCCCCCGACAGCCGAGCGTCCCAGATATCGAATGGCGACAGATCGGAACAAAAGCAGCGTCGGCAAGCGCAAAGCTCGTAAAATCTGTTGCATACGAAGCCATGGAATCTTATCATTCATTCGGCGCTGGACGGTTCAAAAGGATATGAAATTATTTTTTTCGGAGGCTTGCCAAGCTGATCGCCGGGTGGACCAATCACTCCCATGGCTCCCCCCATCTCTCTCTCTCTCTTGCTTCGTACCATGGCATGTCTGCCAACTGGCTGACAGCCTTTTTGCATGAAAAGCAAGCTGCAGCCGCTTCTCGCTTTGGCGACCCCAGGCGACCTCCGCACTGCATCTGCGACCGGGAAATGCGGCGATATTAACCTGGGCGTATAGCATTGGCCTTGAGCCTCGCATGTTGGGTATGTCGCTGAGGCGTGTGCTGTAACTGCGGGTTGCTGTGGGTTAGCTGTAGGTTGCTGTAGGCCGCTGCGGGTAGCTTGCGCTGACCACCGCGCTGTCCTGCTGCATGCCGACAGCTGAGTAACGTGAACCAGGCATCGTGGGTGGCTTGCTTTGTCGCGGTGACGCCAGCCCCACACCCGGCGCTGGGCCAGCTCAAGCGGGCAAGGCGGGCGTGGTTGAGGCAGTTTGGCACGAACGATGGCGTTGCTGGCGCCTGTCGATCGGCCACCAAGACCCTGGAAGCTGCCCCTGGGCCCTCAGCCGGGGAACCTTTCCTGACCGCTTGCCTGTCGCGACGAGGTTCCCCCTGACGCGCACCACCAGAGCCACCAGAGCCACCAGAGCCAATGCGTCCATGGCCCGCTGTCACAAGATGTGTGCTGTTTAGTCGGCGAGCTCCCAAATGGCCACCACTTTTTTGCCAATGCCCGGTGCCGCGGAGGCCCAATCATGCTGCCCACCATAGTTATCCTTTACCACGGTACCCGGCGTCGCAAAACCAGGGGCCCAGAGGCTGCTCGGATGGCGCTTTATCAATTATGCTTGCGACTCGAGTAGTCAAGTAGTAGCTCGCTCTCTATTCGTGTCTATCGTCCGCCGATCTCCTAGCCTACCTTTCCCCCATTGCTCGCTCCCCAGGTCCCAATTGGAACCCGAAAAGGACCACCTTGAGCCATCCACGGCCACTTCGTGGTCTCAGACGGCGACACGCATACGACATGCGCCGTGACCGTTGCATGTCCTGAGAGCTCGGCGTGCTTGGTTACGGCTACCTCTCCCACTGCGTCGCATTGGAGTACAGCAGCCGCGCCACCGTGTGCAGTGCCATCTCTGTGGTAGAAATCAGCTATGCTTTGGTAGTTGGACTCTCCACACAGGTATTTCTCAATTCGCTTTCCAACCTCAACTTCTACCGCCACGTCCGGCCTCGAGCCCCAATTGACTTTGACAGTCCCTTCCATATATCCTCCGCCTGCACCCTTCTCGCCCATTTCTATGTCAACATGGGCCGAGCATCCAAGTTCTCCTTCCCTATGCCGGGGCGTAGGCATCGTGGCCAAAAGGATGGAGACGACATCGCTTCTATTCCATCCGTTCCGGAATGGACGCCACGTGAGTACGACCCAGCACAACCTTCAAAGGCAGAGAGACTGCTCGGGACGTCCAATCTTGCCATTCGCCAGCCCACGAGGGCCCAACCACCATCACGTTCCACACCTATACCCATATCCAACCCTCCACAGAGTCCTGGCTACATGACCGTCACTGTTTCCGAAGCTAGTTTTGGTTCGGATTACACAGATAGGGCTTCCTCGACCGCAATAGAAGACACCGCAATTCCTCCACGGTGGCAGAATTTACGCCCTTGCCCGTCTTCGAATATTCTGGGAGGAGTATATGGTGATGAGAGGGGGCGCTCTGGCTCTATTGGCAGCTCTAACACCAGGCGAGTACATAACCAGGCTTCGTCGTCAACGCTACAATCATACTACGATGCCCAAAAATCTCCCTTGGCTGTCTCACAACAAACTTCTGCCTCTGCGGTCCGGGATATGGCGTTACGAAAAGGCCATCCACCCATTGTAGAAAAGAGGGAGCACAATAACACTTACGTCAATGATAATGGATCTCAGAATAATATGGAAACTATGAAAAAACAAGCCAGAAAGAACAAGCCAGCTCGATTGGACCTCTCAAAGCTGTTTCCAAAGCCCAAAGGACCGGGAGGACTTCATAGCGGGACTCTACTGTCGCCAAATAAACTTGTAAATTCTCCACTTCCGTTGTCAGACTCGTCGGATTCCTTTCCGCGGAATGCACCAAACCCTTCATCTGAGTCAAAGGCGCTTCCAACCAAGAACACAGTGCATTCTGAAAAGCCTTACGCCCCACCTCGTAAAAAATCATCAAAAGAAAAGTCATTTCAAAAAGATATATACGACAATGCCAAGGTCAACATCAGGCGACCACCCCGTGGGATCCAGCATTGGTTCGATGGGCTTGAAGAGGACAATGATGACTATATGGAAGAGTCCGATACACCAGCGCCACCACCATTGCCAATGAATATTCGTGCGCCAAATCTGGCACCTGTAAGAAAAAGTTCTTTGGGACGAGTCTTGGTGACAGAAGTAGAGGCCCCTAAAAAGGACCGGTCTCAAATTTCTCATCTCAGTCCCGCAACTGGAAAGGAAGCCTTTGCGCAAAGTGCTCACATGCGTTCCCATCGGCGAAATTCGCCCAGTCTGCACTCTATCACAAGTCATACTACGGCTAATTCTACGAAGTCGAAAGCGAGCAAGTTTTCCACCTCAAATTTGCAGGATTCCAGCGTCTTGTCTATGTCGTCATCGTCTGATGAAGAATACGAGGAATCCTTGAAGAAATTCCCCGTTGTAAGAGATAGCCTAGCTAGGTCAACGGTTACTTCTGGCGAGATTGTAATTGGTAAAGCACAGGCTTTCGAAGTCAATCCACGAACCAAAGCAAGTGGCACAGCAAAACAGGGAAGACCACCATCGGAATCAAATTTCAGTATGCAGTCATCTTCTACAAATGCTGCTACGATTGACGTTATGCTATCACCGGAAGCGCATATACCACACCTAAATCTCCCTAGACATAGCCGTAACAAAAGATCTACCCACACCCGCCATCCATCGGCAATCCCTGAGGATGATACTCGCCCACGCGCTGCAAGCGTTAGTGATTCGACTCCTACTGGTACTATGTCGCCGTCTTCCGCCAATGCCAGCTTGCGTAGTAGAGGAATCTCGCTTAGCGAGCTACGCGCTCGTCATGAACAACATAAGTTAATGGCGGTTACTGAAGAAGAGGAGGCATTGCTCGAGATGATGCGTCGAAAGCGAGCGGCCATGGCCAAGCATAGTTTTACCGAAGGTTATAAAACTGCGTTGAAGCAAGAACAGATCCAATCGCATAGACGCGGTGATACACCGACACCCACGGGCTACGAGAAAATGCCTCGTACTTCAGGCTTCTTGGCAATGGATAGTCCATCTAGTGGAATGATAACTGGCTTCCCAACACCTTCCTCCTCTACACGTTCGGGGCGGGCATCCTTGTCTGGATCTGATACACTGACTTCTCCCGGATCGGTGCCTACATCATCTCGTGCACGACTCCGACAGGCCCGGAAAACTTCATCAACAATGGTGGGCGGTATACTTCGCGATACGTCCTCGTCCGATTCTAACGCTCCGTCACACAACCATTTCCTCGCGAACTCAGACTCGCCAGCAAGTCTTCCTTATCATCTTTCACCAACTCTTGACTTCTCTCCCTTAGATCCGTTTCCATCTCCGGTTCGAACTCCGACGACGGTTAGCATAGCTTCTCCTACAACTGCCAGTCATGCCTCTCCTCTACCTTCACCCATAACGCCTGGTCGTAATGGTGAAGCAGACGTCCATGTTAAAGTCGCAGGTAGTGAACCTAGTTGCAACGGAGACGAGGAAGTGGGCGTTAGTTCTACGGGTATTGTAGAGCCATTCATCAGCGGCATTGAAAAAGATCATGAGCGGCACCGCACGAGCCATTCCAGCTCACACACTCGTCGGCGCACGGCAAGCAGCGGTGCAGAGGTTGTATATGGGGCTGACGGAAGCAAGAAGTCCCAGGAACGGCGGGAATCGGATAAGCGTAATCAGAAACATATTGCGCATCAGTTCCAGCATTCTCAATTTAACATTCATGAGGGTCCGGAAGTACCGGAGCTGTATCCCACCGAACAAAAGAGTATCCGCATCCGAGCACCCCGGCGCACAAGCAGTATCGCAGCTGCAAACCGCAGTGGCCGGACTAGCATCGCTTCGATTACCTCTTCGATTACCCCTACTACCCGGGAGCGCTCCGTGAGAGAAAGCCGTGTTAGCAAGACTTCTCGCTTAAGCCGGGAGAGCAATACCGTAAAGCGGGAGAATGCTGCTCCCGGTACTGTCAGCACACGCTGCAGTGTTAGTGAAGATGTTCTTGCTGCTTGGGGTAGTCTAGGTGGCTGGCGAGACTTCGACGGCGGAAAGATCCATGGTCTATAAGCTGAATCGCCATGTTTTCCTTTGGTTGTGGGCTAGGTTTTCGGTCTATCGAGGCTTGTCTGATTGGGCTCGTGGTTGGAACCGGACTGCCGTAGATAAAGGGCACAATGATGAGAATAGGCTCGCTGCTTCCGCAAGCCGGGTGGTAATGTTCAATCGACCTCATCCTATGATGTTGATGATGGAGGCACATTGAGTCTAGTGGGCGCTTAATATCTCTTATTTCTTTTTTCGCTTCACATTTCCAAAAATTTCTTTCCGGCGTTAACTGGATCTCATTTCGTTCTGGGGATCGCTTAGTCTGATACCCATTCCTACCCTTGCGCAATAGTAAGGTGTTCTTGGAGCTTTTGGTGCCCTTGCAGGGTGTTTATTTTCCTTTGTTACCACGGGTTAAGCGGATAATTGCTACATGCATTCCCTCACATATCACTCCTGTTTACTGTCGCGTCCGGATACTTTTAGATGAGTTAGCATGATTATGGGCTAGGCTGGATACCTATACAGTCATGTTGCGCCCTCAGGGGCTGCGATCTGTAATATTAATCCTCATACATATAACGACTTAGACATGCACTTAGAGATAGGCTCAATTCACAAAGTTAACATCAATCAAACATTAAACATAGGACCAGACGATGTAAGACTGCGGCAATCCCCGGAGTTCGGACTTCGGTAATGTCAGTGTTAAGGGACAGTCTTGGACTGGTTCGCGCTAAATCTTCTCACCTGCATCCAAAGGTCTCTTATCGCTACTCCGTGCATAGACGAATACACTTGCTAGATACCGGAATAACTACGCAGATCTAGCTGAGGCCAGATCGATCGGCCGTCAAAGTCTTAGTTTCTGTTCACACTGCGGCTGCATCTTCACAACGCGTATGACGGCAGTACCGATGTGACTGGGCGTTGGAATGCCCAATTATATCGTTATTCCTTCAGCGGGTTTTCATATGCACTTAAAACGTCCTACACGTGCTTTATGGCGTCTCTTCCCCACTATACTCTAGACCGCTGTTAGGTAACTCATGCCCCTAACTGTGTTGGAATTACCGAGATAAGAACAGCATATGGCTGTCAATGCAAAAAGCGCAAAGCTTGCGGGTTGACGCTTTGTCCATCTGTTTTACTTTCCTAAACAGCAAAGGTGTAACGTCAATGCTTTGAGAAAGGTTGCAGATAGACTGACTATAGGGTCTATGCCTTCACAGATCATTTGATTTGAAATACAACCATCTAATACTATTGGCAACTATGGAAATTCATCCTTGGCAACGCTAAGGACAGCACATGAACTTTTCGCTACTACGTTAGAGGAGGATAGTGCTGACGCCCGTGCTACCCCATTACGTGTAACATGCGAGGGCTCGCTCATTTAGTCCCTGTCATGCTATGTAGAATTTTGTCTAACTATCTCAAGTGCTTTAAAGCTTAAGTTGCAGATGAACTTAGTGACTACTTCCGTTGAGTATCTGAAGCCATTCACGAAAGCACAATGAGGATGTTAAAATTGAAGGGCATAAATAACGGTGTCTGAGAACACTGTGATCACCTTTCAGGTATTATTTTCAATTTTTCTTGACTCGTTCCCATATTTACAATACTTGGTTCGGCGTGTGTTCTCTCGGCATCAACTCTGTGCTGGCGATCTCCGTGGATTGACATGCTGTCGATGAACAACCGCTGACAGCTCAACGCTAACACTTCTGGACCATCCCTTTCGAGACCCAGGAAGATGAGATCTGAGAACTGCACTCTTAGCTAGGCCTCACGAGGAACAATTGCCAAGTTCTCCATCTAGGCCTCTCTTAACCCGTAATTGCCCCATCAATACCGTCTGCTCTACTCTCCAGACAGACTATTCGTTTCCCGTCTTGATCCAAATGGCATATCCCCTTCGCTCGCCCATCTCCTTAGGGCCATGAAATCCTCATTGATATTTTGCCACATTATTCGGAATTAGCTTCCGAAACACATCAATCTGCTTCCCATGCATAAGCATCTTAGTCTCTCGCAGGTCAGGCCTTGCCTGCATCGTCGTATCAACCCGGCGCTCAGAAACCCCATACACGACCGTATAATCTGGTAGGTGAGAATTCGGCGGGATGACCGTAGCCGCCGTGATAGTGCAGAACTGCAGACATATGTAAGCACCCAGCCAAATCACATGAACAAACTCCACCAAAAAGCCCCAAGCCCAGACCCCCCCCCAATCGCCACCCGGGACGAAGAAAAAAAGAACACCCAGCACCGGCCCGCCACCACACCAGCCACCACACAGGCCAGCTCGCCAACATACCCACAGACGCCCACAGAGAGAGAGAGAGAGAGGGAAACAAAAAAACCACACATACCTTCCCGACCACAGCCCCAACCCCCAGTCTCGCCCCCGCCTCCACCACCGTCCCCTCGCCCACCTCCGCCGCCTCAACCACCGCCCCAGTCTCAACCACCACATTCCTTCCCAACATAACCCCGGACGCCCTGCCCTCCTCCCTCCTCCCCAGCCCCATCAGCCCTCCCGCTCCAGCCCCAGCCGCGCCCACCCCGACAACCGCCCTCTCAAACACCACGCACCCTTGGCCGAGCACGACGGGCGCGGCGGTCGACGCGACTTTGCAGTAGGGATGCAGCACGGCGAGCGGGCCGACGGTGATGGGGTGGGCGCCGGTTAGGGTGGCGTGTTGGGCGATGATGGCGGAGGGGTCGATGGCGAGGGAGACGGGGCGGGGGAGCGCGGTCGAGGCGCGTTTGGTCGGGGCCGTGGGACGCCGGGTTGGGGGGTCGGCCATTGTGGGTTAGGGTTGGGAGAGTCGTGATGGTTGATGGTTGGTAATGCTGGGAGCTGGGTTGTGGGAGAGACGGATGGAGTTGGGGTGGCATGGGCATGGGCAGGGGTGGACGCGAGGTCGCGAGAGCATGTGACCAGGGGGGCGCTGTAGGGGTGCTCCAAGAGCCGCAGACGCAGTCCCGGGGGTGGAGTTGATATAAGCAAGCAAAATGGTATTGTGTAGGAGTCAACCTAGCCATCCCAACACGCCACGAGATCCAGAAAAAAACAATCTACCTAGTGTACAGGAACCTACCGCTATTTCCAGTCCCGCCCCGATTCCTTCCCAATAGCCCTCCCCCCCGTCCATGCCATGTCCGGGAAACAATCCCCCCCTTTCCCCCAACCTTCCGGCCCCGAGTCGCATCTCAAACGCCGATATATCCACCATGTAGCTCACCAAGCCGCCCCTTATACACCCAATTACGGTACACCTCCCAGAAGCCCAAGCCCACGTCTACCTACACCTACACCTCCGCGCCCTCCTCAACCCCCCTCTTCCTCATCACTACTATCCCCGGTCCCAAACAACTTCCCAAACCGCTCCGGCCCACCCGCATCCACCGCCTTAGCCTTCGCCTCCACCCTCACACCCTCCGACTTATCCACCCCCGCCTCACCCCCGCCATGGTCGCCCTCGCCCTCAACGCCCCTTCCTCCTCCTCCTTCGCCGCCATCGCCGTCCCCGTTTTCGTTATCCTTGGTCGAGGCCTCCAACATCGCCTTACGCTGCGCGAGCCGTGCCGCGAACTGGCGCCGCGCTCGCGACGGCGCGGCCTGCAGCGGTGCCGGGATCTGGAGGCTGGGCAGAGTCGGTGTCGCGGGCTGTGGGCGGGAAAAAAATGAATGCGCTGTCAGCTTGCTGTCCTGATGCAGGGGGTGCTGGGTACGGGTGAGGGTGTAGTGGGTGTGTGCGTGTGCTGGTGCGTGTGCGTATGATTGTAAGCGGTTTAAGTGCGGGTTTAAGTGTGGGTGTGGGTGCAGATGTAGGTGTAGGTGTAAGTGCATGTGTAAGTGCGTAAGTGTAAATGTGGTGTATGTGCGTGTGCCAAAGAAATGGATACATTCATATGTAAGCAGAGATGCATCCGTGCATTATTCTCCGTGCTTGATCGTGAAAAAAGCTACGTCCAGTCCAAGGAGAATAATGAGAGAAATGGAAAATACAATTCTGACATGATTCAGATTGAGCACGTTCAAGACTAAACGCTTTAGATGCTCGGTTGATCCATTTCTCACATCATAATGAACGTTAATGTCAACTGGATATAGGATGTTACAGGGGAACAGAACATTGCATTATTATGCAAGCCTGAACCACCAATAGGAAAGACAAGAAAAAACGCACCAAAGACGCACACATGTCGGAATCATCGATACTCCATCTCAACATCTTCAAATGAGAGTTCACCCACTTGTTCCGAGTCGCTCACTGGCGTGTGCCGGTCTCGCTCACCCTCGCCTTCTTCCATTTCTTCGTCCTCCTCGTCGCTCGAGTTGTTGAAACCGCTCAAGAGCGTCCCGCTGCCAAAGCTGTAGCCGCCGCCCGTGGCGCTTTCGTGGTTAGTCAGTTCCATGCTTTCAAGGCCGATTGAGCCATTGCCTGCAAGTCCGGCACTGGCAAGAGATGATGATCCATTACCACCGAAACCAGAGGCCGCGTTGACGGCGTTTAAGACGGCTTGCCGTGGGCCTGCATTTATGTCAGGCCGTACACCACCGAGAATAGCATTGTCACGTTCCCGAGTTTCCGCTAAAGTCTGCTCGACATAATCGACCCACGCCTGGCTCATCACCTTATCCAGTACAGACTGTGATAAGAGTTCGGCTGGATGGCGTTCAGTGAACTTGAGGACCTCCTCCGCGATAAGCGTTAGGTGACCCATGTATCCAAGACGCATGTTGGTCTCAGCTTGTGCCTTATCGCTGGCCTGTTGACCTTCAATGATTCTCTCGGTGATACGGCCGGTTTCAAAGAGATCGATTGCCAAGCTGCGATTGAAACCGCGGTCCATCTGCCCATTGAAGACTTGCTGGACGACATCATAGACGACGTTGTGAAGGAAGTTATTCCAAGGAAATCGGAAAAAGAAGTCCTACAGGTAATTATTCAGTAAGCGAACTAAAAATCAAAACAATCCAATTGAATAACAGAGCTAATTCTTACAAGAATAGTAGGAACAACTCTGTTCTCCACAAACATAATCTTAAGTAAATCACCGACGACTGGAGACCCGTCTATGTCGACCTCGTAATGGGGTGCGTACTGCCCTTCAGGGCCGCCCAACAATACGGACCGTGAGCTACTGCCGTCTTCGATAGGAGTAACCTCAGAGCCTTCGCTCTCTTCAATATTTGTAAAGCGGGAAGCGTCTAGTTCGGAGGCTTTAAGTGGACTCTTCCCAGAGAACAAGGGTGCAGGTTTGTCTTCCGGATGAGGAGATAAGCTTTCGGGCGGTTCCAGGGCGTCAGAGCCTGTATTTTTATTAAGTTGTTCCGTTAGTAATGAAGCATGTTGCTTACTGGATGGCACTTCACCAGGATGACCACCGGTTCTCTCAGAACCAGGAGGTGGTGAGGATGTACCCATCACGGTATCATTGTCTAAATCAAGGCCACCAACTTTTGCAGACAAGCCAGCTGATGTAGGAGATTCTGCATTTTCGTCTAACGGCCCTGTGGTCGCCGAGCTCGCCGGTTGTTCAGCAGACGAAGCATTCTCTCGCGCTGGTGAAAGTGGTTCATCTACAAACTCGGCATCTGCATTTTTTGTCTTCTCGGGGGTTTGGCCTTGGGAGTAAGCTTTCGGCGATCGTTCTAAGGGTTCACCAATTTCTTCCTTCTCATCGAAATCGTCTTTAGTTTCATCTAATGTAGCTTCAGAAGCGGCAACTTTCTCGAACTCTTCCTCTTCTGAGTTGTTCTGAACTTCAAGTCTCTTTATCTCTTCCGGTGACTCGCTCGATGGTGCTCGAGCATGATGAAACCCATGACTGTCCACGCTGGTTCCGAAATCGTTTGTATTGAGACCGTCTTTCGGCGTAAGCTTGCCTTCAGCTTTTAGCCGTTCTCTTTCCGCATCCCGTCGTTTAACTTCGCTCTCGCTTCCCCTCTCGTTGAGCAAAGCCATATTGCTACAATGAAGGAGCTCCGCCATAAGCTCGCATGTCTTGAAACGGTCAAACCCGAGAGGCTCAATCTTCTCGCCGAAGGCAGCCTTAAGTTCTCTCTTTCTAGTACTCGTAGTGCCGTCGCTATTAACGATCGTATGATTAGGATTATGGACAAGTTCCATGAAATTTGGAATATGCTTTGCGAATTGCCGTAAGAGGGTTCCGAGATAGATAGGGTCTGAGCTCTTTGGTATGGGTCCTATTTGATTCTCTAAATCGTAATCCGAATTATTCTTCCGGATAACCTCAATAACGATACCAACCCCAACCGTTAGTGGATTTCCTCCCCGTAGCATGTCTGTAATTAGTGTTTTAATACATTCTTCTGAAACGAGTTGGCGAGTGAGCTCGTTAGGGCCAATCACGGACTGGTCCTGCGTGGTAGCATTTGCGGAAATGGTGATGATAGCTTTCAGAAAGTCTCCCGCAGATGTTTGGGTGGATGAACAATGTTCAGGAGAAAGGTATGAAAGTAGTTGTGGAACGAGATTTTGGGATTGCAGCCACTGTACGTTGTGGCGGCATTAGCCTTTGTTCGTTTCCAGATTTCATAAAATGTGTAGATGCACTCACGTCTACGATACCCTGACCACCTTCGCTCTTCTCCAAACTAATGATTTTCAAAAGGAGATCCATAACCATAGGGCAGTCAACATGTTGCAGCATATCCGGCACAACATTGTCAATTGACTTGAAGAACTCTAGCATCTCCTCCATTTTCCTGTCCAACAATGACTCGTTAACCTTGGTGAAGTACCCCGCTTGTACCGGATCCAGCGGCGGGGGCTGCTTTAGGTATTGCCAAAAATGTCGGAGGTTGTCTTGATTCTCTAGTATCGCCTCCGAAATAGACCACACCTCCGAAGATAGAATCTCGCATGCCACATAGGCATACTTCATCCTCTGTTTGTCTTCTTTGCTCTCTTCTGACTCGCCGGGATCAGATTTCGACATGGACTTAGACCGTGCTTTTCCCTTCACCTTTCCGAAGAACCCCTCGCGCGACCCGTCTCCGCCAGACTTGGCCCCTCCATCCCCACTAGTATCATCATCCGGCGATAGTACGGGCTTAGGTGCGGTAACATAACGCAGAAGACGCTCTAATACATTTTCATCTCGTAGATATTCTATTAGCTTAGAGTTTTGTTGCTTTAGCTCTTGTATCAGGTCCGATTCGTCCAGGAGCTCTTCAACGGTGACATCAGGCTTGTCAAGAATGGTATCAAGCGAAGAAAGCTGCGCATAGCCGCCAAAACGCCAGAACATATTGTATTATGTGGTATCTAACAATCCGGGGGAGGGAGGAAGGATGCGAAGGGTATTCGGGCGGGAGACGGAGGCCGAAGTCGAGGGGCGGTCATGCGAAATGCGGTATGGAAGGATGGAGAATACTGGCAGGAATTCTGTGTGAATGGGGACGATCCTGTGGAGAAGTCCGGCACGTCAGTTTAGTCACACACTGCTCAATGCTCTCTTGTACTCGAACACGTTGAGGTGCAGATTGGCGGCATGGCGAGGCACAGTAGGCCGAGTAGCCAATACCGTAGAAGATATCCGAACAAAAAGGCGGGCGAGGGGAAGCTTACTGTGAGTGGTGTTTAGTCTGGGCAACTAGGGTTGCGCAGAGGTTGAGCCTTCAAATGAGGGCTGCGGATCTGATTTCAAGTTAAGCTGCGGTTTGATGCAAGATTCAGGTACTTCGGAAAGCGGTGACAACACACTAGAACGGACACCTGCTCGGCGTTGAACGTAAAGTGTGTGGGCACAGGCCGAGTATAGAGCAGCACGAAAAAGAAACCAAAGCGAGTCTCGAGCAATACTACGGAATGGGCGACAATTATATGCGCATCACAAGGCAGTCATTCCATATGTTGCTGTGCTCGTCCATGATCCACATTGGGCACGAGGACACAGCGAAGTCAGATAAGTAGCTACTCATTGCCTAGCAGTGAGAAAAAGCAGTCATATTTGGCCAACAGGTTTATCTGTCTATTTTCTTCGGTAAGGCTCCTTGTAGGACTGGCGTTGGGTGTCCAGGCCAAGGTGGGCGCTGGCAATTGCGGTGGCATTTGGGCGAATAGACAGGCTTGGCATCGTTCATGTGAACAGAACACCTACTCTTAACCTCAATAGGCCGCTAAAACGCTGCAACATCTTCGCCGCTGCCACTATACTCGCTCCACGAGTGCATCTCCTCTCTTGCTGTGCCGCCTAACCTATACCTCTGGTCGTCTTGCTACCTCTGCATGCAGTAACGTCATGAACCGACTATTCGGCGCAAAGACCACGGCCCCAAAGCCCACGCTCAATAGTGCCATCTCCAATGTGAGCCCCCCCGCCGTGACCTGAGGCGAGTTCTGACACACTCACAGGTTGACAACCGAATAGAAAGCATAGACGTCAAGCTTGCCAAACTAAACGCGGAACTTTCTTCCTATCAACAACGCCTAGGCAAAATGCGCGACGGTCCGGCAAAGAACGCTATCAAACAGAAAGCTCTTAAGGTCCTCCAACAACGTAAAATGTACGAGGGACAGCGGGACCAGCTGCAGCAGCAGTCTTGGAACATGGAACAGGCTGGCATGATGCAAGACAATCTGAAAAATACCATGATTACTGTGGATGCCATGAAAACCACCACCAAAGAATTACGAAAACAATATGGCAAGGTCGATATTGATAAGATTGAGAAAATACAAGATGAAATGGCAGACCTAATGGATATGGGGAACGACATACAAGAAAGCATAAGTCGAAGTTATGATGTGCCGGAAGACGTTGATGAAGCAGAGCTCGATGCAGAACTAGAGGCTCTTGGCCAGGAGATTGAGTTCGAAGGCTTAGGGGAGTCGGAGGGAGTCCCCGGCTTCATGGTAGACGAAGCTAAACCTCCAGACTTCATCGATGTGCCTCCCGAGCCTGGAAAAGTCAAGGAAGCTGCAGGGTAATCTCTACGACTATATTCATGGTATTTGCATTCACGATTTTACAAATGTGACGAACAGGGCGCAATGAGTACCGGCGTTACCGCTTCAGTGCAGTTCAATTCATTCCTCATTTTCATTCCACTCAACTAAGTAGGCTTAGCACTGTGAGATAATTGTCGTAACTATAGTTGTACCATCATACAGTGAGGCCCAATTTCCCGACTATTCTTAAGACTCGGATAATCCAACCGGAACTATGTCCATTTTCTTACAAATACACCCTTCTCTATTCCCGGTTACACTCGTTTCCGATTCCCTTGTTATTGTGTAACATATTCGCCGCTTTGCTTCGGTTGTATTAGGAATGCTCTCTAACCCATGTCCTTTAAGTGGCGACATACACTTGGCAGAGGCGGGGAGCGGAGTGGAGAGGAGTTCTTGGCTCTTGGAAGCGTATCTTGAGGGATGTGATTGGCTCCGACCACTGGTTTCACGGTAGACCCCAGCCGATTTCTCTTTGCAGTACGCGGAATCCCTTCCTGCCAAGTACCATTTGGGTACACATTCTTGGCCGCCAACGAAATTCACCACCTTTTTCCCACGCCAAGGACATTATTCTATCTTCCGCAGCTTGGCTCTGTCGTCATTGGGGCAATGTTATCGAGCAGCATCGTTCCCGAGATAATAAGGGTGCTTTCACTCCTATATAATGACCCCGCTACCCCCCCTCGGTGTGGAAACGAACATAGGCACTACGCGAAATTCCCATCACTTATCGGGCCATCCATATCTGTACGATATTATTATATTACTCCTTAATGTCCCGAATCTACTCGTAGGATCCACCAAGACCCTACAATCGCTTTTTATCATGGGTACCAGCAAACGTTCCGGTACACCGCAGCAGTACGAACACCACCCCTTTCGGCTCAGCTTAGGCCAAATAGTTTCACAGCTGCAAACACACCTGGAGTCAGGCCTGGCTCAAGCCCAAGCAAGTGATCTTCGAAGCCGATATGGAGAAAACAAGTTAGCTAGAGAAGGTGCTGTTCGGTGGTATTCCGTCCTACTTAAACAGATCAGCAATGCAATGATATTGGTAATTGGTTTCAGATAGCCTAATTAAATACACGCTAAATATATCTCATAGGTTCTCCTACTTGCCATGGCCCTTTCTTATGGTGTTACAGACTACATTGAGGGTGGTGTCATCACTGCCGTCATTTTTCTAAACGTCCTCATAGGCTTCTATCAAGAATTCCAGGCAGAAAAGAAAATGGATTCTCTTCGGGCCTTATCTTCTCCAACAGCCACTGTCCTTAGATCCGGTAACATCGAAGCGATTCCGTCAGCAGAAGTTGTTCCAGGAGATATTGTGATTATCAAGACCGGCGACACTGTTCCGGCGGACCTGAGGATATTTGAGTCCATGAACCTAGAATGTGACGAGAAGATCCTAACAGGAGAAGGTAAGACCCTTAATTTTTTCCGCATCAAGAACAGTGCTAACATCACTAGCTATGCCTGTCGCAAAGGATCCTAAGATCGACTTTTCTTCGAGTAATGAATTAGAATGTGGTGTGGGTGATCGTCTAAATATGGCGTATTCATCATCAACTGTGACCAAAGGACGAGGCCGAGGCGTTGTTGTGTTTACGGGTATGCATACAGAGATTGGCAAAATCGCGGAGTCTATGCATGGCAACCAAAGGAAGCCAAATAGATCTCTGTCTAGAAAGAAGCATGGCAATTTACAGCCTGCAAAAGGCCTTGCTCTGCGTCTCTGGGATGGCCTTGGCAAGTTCCTAGGTCTCACTATCGGCACTCCACTCCAAAGGAAATTATCTAAATTAGCATATATGCTATTTGGGTTTGCTCTACTTCTAGCTATTATAGTATTCGCTGTCCATCGATTTGACGTAACGAATGAAGTTGCTATCTACGCAATATCTACTGGTTCGTTCCAATTCGTCTTATCTTTTATCCCTAAACTAACGCATATAACCAATTTTAGGAATTGCTATGATTCCAGAATCATTGATCGCTGTCCTCACCATTACCTTCGTTACCGGTATGACTCAGATGCGCAAACGCCGCGTCCTCACACGAAAACTAAGCGCTCTTGAGGCTCTTGGCGGAATTACCAACATTTGTTCTGACAAGACAGGAACTTTGACCCAAGGTCAGATGACCTTGCGGAAAGCCTGGGTTCCGGGCCCTGGTGTTTATACTGTTAGCAATTCGGAAGATCCGTCGAATCCCACACAAGGCGAGGTCAGGCTTAGCGCTACCAAGTCAAGAGCTGAAATGGACTCCGAGAAAGCAGAAAGGCAGAAAAATTTCGATACACAACGAAGCGCGGCTGCACTCACATTCGAGGAGCCTTTAGAAAAGACGGAGCGAGATCAAAATCGTCATAAGCCTAATGCCGAACCGAACGAAGCCGACATCGACCACAACCCTAAAATGATACCCGAATTGGAGGCCTTCCTCCACTCTGCGGCGCTTTGTAATCTAGCCACTGTTCGTTACAGTGACCAGGAACGGAAGTGGCAAACCACCGGAGACCCAACAGAAGTCGCTTTACAAGTTTTCGCGCACCGCTTTAACAAAGGCAAGAAGGACCTTGAAGAGAAAACCGGTTGGAAGCAGATCTTGGAGTATCCATTCGACAGCACTGTCAAGAGAATGTCAGTTGTATATCAACCTCCCGACTCGGGGGCCGTTGTCTTTACAAAGGGAGCTGTAGAAAGAATTATCGACCTCTGTGAGCACTTCGGTGTTGGGGAGAATCATGAAAATATGACTGAGTCCTCCAGAGGCTTTATCTACGAGCAGATGAGTTTGCTCGCAGATCAAGGTCTGAGGGTCCTCGCCCTTGCTCAAAAGACTTGGACGGGCGAGCTTACCGAGAAGTCGGATATCCCCCGATGCGATATCGAGAAGGGCCTTACCTTCCTAGGTCTTGTTGGCCTTTACGATCCCCCAAGATTGGAGACACGAGATGCTATAAGAGGTACGTTCACAATTTTTAGCTACGTCTAAGTTATTTACTAACTTAAAACAGAATGCACAAATGCAGGCATAAGAGTTCACATGCTCACAGGGGATCATCCAGGTACAGCAACAGCGATTGGCAAAGAAATAGGCATCATCCCAAGAGATTTCAGCGGTTTATCATCAGAAGTTGCAAATTCGCTGGTCAAAACAGCCGCAGAGTTCGATGGAATGACAGACGAGGAGATTGACCAAATGCCTGAGTTGCCTCTCGTTATAGCCCGCTGTTCACCAAATACTAAGACACGAATGATTGCCGCACTCCATAGACGGAATCGCTACGCTGCAATGACTGGCGATGGTGTCAATGATGGCCCGTCGTTGCAAGCAGCAGACGTAGGCATCGCCATGGGTTTGGGAGGCTCAGACGTAGCAAAGGGCGCTTCCGACATTGTACTCACGGACGATAACTTTTCAAGCATTGTGAACGCAATTGAGGAAGGTCGTCGCATGTTTGACAATATCCAGAAATTTGTCCTCCACTTGCTAACGAGCAACGTTGGTGAGGTGGTGCTACTAGTCTTCGGTCTTTGTTTTCGTGATAGTTCAGGCTTCTCCGTTTTTCCACTTTCCCCACTGCAAATCCTCTGGATTAACATGGTCACTTCAGGATTCCCAGCTTTCGGCCTAGGCCGGGAGAAGGCTTCTTACAACATTATGTTTCGTCCACCGCACGACAACAAAATGGGAGTTTTCACCTGGCAAATCATCACAGACATGATTGTCTACGGCCTTCTCATGGGGACACTCACTCTATTCACTTTTGTCATCATTGTTTACGGGCCTGGGGAGGGAAACCTGGGGCATGACTGCAACCGAGCGTACAGCCATTCTTGCGATGTGGTGTTCCGCGCCCGCGCCGCTGTATTTGCGGAGCTTACCTGGCTGATCCTGATTTCTGCCTGGGAAATCAAAAGTATCCGTCGTAGTATGTTCCGCCTAGATCCACACTCCGACAGCAAGTTCCCCTTCTTCAAAGATGTGTACGAAAACAGATTTCTCTTCTATGCTGTTGTCGTCGGCGCGCTTATAGTCTTTCCATGCGTTTATATTCCCGGCTTCAATACAACGGTTTTCAAACATAAGCCAATCTCGTGGGAATGGGCGTTGTCAGTTGGAGCAGTTGTAATCTTTGTGGCAGGCATGGAGTTATGGAAACTTGCTAAGAGGGCATTTGGGTGGTTCAAACTGGAGAGCGAGGACGATGAGAAGCAGGGGAGCAAGAAGACAAGTTTGTCTTTAAGGCAAGGCTTCTTCTCCTTTTCAAAGAGCTTTAGTAGAACGACCACTCTAGAGAAACGAGTAGGTGGTGGTGAGTCTGTGATGGCTGGTTAAGCAATAGAAGGCAGAGACGAGGAGCAGGTCCAAGGTGGCTATTTCAGACGATGAAGACATCTAACAGTCCGGTGACGGGTTTAAACATGATTTACGATAATTTACGAATGCAAACTTGAAAGTTCCTACGCATTTCCTGTCCCATGCTCGCAATAATCCATGGAGACACGCGAAAATACTAGATCAATCTATCATCCAGCTATGGCGGGCGCGTGTAACTCTCGCTCTAGGTTTCATAAACAGCCTGTACGGCAAAACAAGAAAGCTTCCCAACCGCAGCCACGCCAGCTTACACACCACGTTGCACCCCAGCAGGAAAGATTCTGGTAATCGATACCAACATGGATCTAAGATTACTGAAGCTGAAGACTGGGCTACTGCCAATGGTAACTCTGACATCTTGGCGCTGATGAGCCTCTAGCGCGGTGTAAGAGTAGGACCTATCAGGGGTTTAAATCCTGAGTGGGATAGCAATTCGTAAGAAGAAACGATACCCGGAATCGGCGACTTATTATTAGAGCACCCTTGCCTTCCAGCTATAATGAATGTAGAGGCCAATAACTGCTCCAGGGGCCTCATCCTCTAAGCTTACAGCCACAGTAGTACAAGGTTTCCGACCTGATCCGTCGCTTAGAAGAAAAATGTCACAAACACCGAAAAACGACCACCTGACAAAATAGTTATCCTTAATCCGGCTTCGATTACGTTGTATATTCAACCAAAAAAAACCAAAGAACTTAATGTCTCTAAGATAAAGAGAGGTGGTTTATGTGAAAGCAACCGTATTGAGCACAAAAGTTATGACGAAAGACAAGGGCGAGGTGGAACATCTAGTGGCCCAAGCGCATGGCACAGCAACACTATGGCAATCTCCTGACGACATAACCCCCCCTACTCCCCCTATCCCCAAAGCCGCTTGAACGCTGATTTACAAATACGCTTCGATTAAGCCACACCCTAGAGGGCAAAGGATTCTTCGTGTTCAGCACATTCTGTTACCATTACACTGGGAATGCTCAGCCATACACTTCCCGGCTCCGCGAACCCCACTAGTTAGACGCCTACTACCCAGAGCATTGATTCCTTCTTGAAGGCAATGCAAGCCTTGGGGCTAAATTTGGAAGCTTTCAGATAGCCAAAATCCTCATAGACCAACTTCCCAAAACGCGAGGTTGAATAGCTAAGGTACTTCAGTGTGCCGACAACGCTACGTTTCAAAAACTTAAGAATTACAAACCGAGCAAAAAGTTCTTGTTCTTACTGACACAAGAGTCACTCGTGTCTCGTTTAAAGCCCGAAACGATGAAGCGCAATAATAAGATCCAGGAATCTAGGATCGTCAATCATTGCTACTTACCCATCCCCCAGGTTTTTACCCATCTTCGTCTACCTCCGAGCCCATCATCGAGCACATGGGCCACGTGCCTGCTCGTTGCTCGTATACATGCAGTAAGCCATAGGGCAAAGGCACCACATTCTCTGCACTAGGTTTGGATCACTTGAGTCTTCGCCACGCCCTTTAATTTAATCGCTTTCCGCTATCACAGCCCTTGATCCCATTTGAGGTCCTCCGTGCTCAAATTGCAGAACAAATATTCCACTACATTTCTTGGCTATATTTATTGGATGACAGTCTCTCTTGTAATTTGTATAGGGTCTCTAAGCAAAAACCACGACAATTAGCTGCAAGCTCGGACTCGAAACCTACAGGGCACGTCTAGCAAATTCTTGGGAGACAATTTATCCAAGAAGACGGAATAGTATAAACTCAGAAGGCGTGGATTCGTAATGTTGGACCAACAGGGTAGTTTCTTACATAGTAGTCCCAATGCTTGGGTTACTCTCGAGCATATAAAGCACACCTGTATCCCAAGTGTTAGAAGACTCGAGAGCTCTACACCTTCATTCGTTTTTCTCATATATAAATTCAGTTTCGGATTTTTCATAGGTGCTCCCCTTTCCAGTCATTATCATACTTAGCTGCTTTGGGATAGGAGAATTTATTGATTTTCTTTTCTATCCGCAAAAATGAGAGCTCCGCAAAATTTAATTGCCTGGCTGGCAATAGCTTCCACGCTACTAGGCACTTCCCTCAGCAATCCAATTCCTTCAACTCCGGAAGATATCAAAGGCATGAAGATTCGTCAGGCTGGTAGCTATTTCAGTATCACGGGCGTAAAAGTCGGTGGTGTGCAAGCTCGATTAGAGATAAGAGAATTAGAGCAGCAACCAGAAATGTGGAACTTGTTCTTGCTTGGCCTGGACAGGTACAAAGCAATGGACCAAAATGATAAGCTATCATACTTTCAAATCGCTGGTAAGTACATCTCCAAACCGCTTTGCCAGGATTTATTATCGGACGACATGCTGATCATATACAGGTATCCATGGTGCCCCATTCATTGACTGGGACGGCGTTCAAGGCTCCGGTCAAGTAGGATATTGCACGCATGGCAGCAACTTATTTGGAACCTGGCACAGGCCTTATCTTGCAGTTTTCGAACAGATCTTGCTCGATAGGGTTTACGAAATTGTTGACGAGTTTCCGAATGGTCCAACCAAGGATAAATATCGTGATGCCTCTTCCAGACTTCGATTGCCATATTGGGACTGGGCAATGACACCACCAAATGGTGGAACTATTCTTCCAGCCAGTACAACTACGGAAACAGTTGATGTCACATTTCCCAATGGCACAACTGGGACAATTCACAATCCGTTGTATGATTACAAATTCCACCCTCTGACACCAAGCGACTTCCCCGGTGTAGGTTACACCTGCTGAACGAGATCTAGAAACAATTTATTATGCTGTTCACTAAACATTGCTAATCTATGACACAGGATTTCCCACCATTTGATGAATGGCCGGCCACTCTCCGTCAGCCATCCGATTTTACGGTTAACGCAACAAGCCAAAATGGCGCTGTTGAAGATGTTCTAAGCAGCCCGGGTGGTTTTGACTCATACCGCAGTACACTGTATACTCTATTCACCGTTTACCAGGGTTTCACCCAATTCAGTAACAAAGGCTCTGGTGGAAGCATTGGCAATCTTGAGTCTATTCACGACTTTATCCATGGCACTTTTGGCTCAGGGCACATGGGCTATGTCCCAGTAGCAGCATTCGACCCGATATTCTGGCTCCATCACTGGTAAGACATCCCCCGAAGCATTTAAAAAGATGACCGATATCATTGCTATTGAAATTTCAAGGCTCATATCCACTGTGTTCATGAACCAGAGCTGATCACTTATAGCAATGTTGATCGAATCCTGGCTCTTTGGCAAGCAGTCTATCCGGACACCTATCTACTTCCATACGTAAATCAGTTTGCGACCTATACCATAGCTGCCGGAACTGTAGAGGACACAAATTCTCCGCTAACGCCGTTCCATACTGATAGCGCAGGTGACTTCTGGACATCGGAGAAGTCGCGCTATACGGACATTTTTGGATATACGTACCCTGAAATTCAGGGAAACCCAAGTAACGACACCTTAAAAGCAGCTATCAATGCCCTGTATGCCCCAACAACGAACGGTGTAATTGCCAAGCGCCAGGCGACTGAGAACCCCTTGGATTACCTTTCTCGAGTTGAGCTGCCCACAAGCCTTGGTAGTACGTATTCCGTTAGGGTATTCCTGGGTGATTTCAGCTCCGATGCTAGCACTTGGCCGACGGATCCGAACTTAGTTGGGTCTCATACGAGTCTTTCTAGCCCGGCAATGCGCAATGATTTGATTGTCACTCACAGCGTTCCACTGACGCAGGCTCTGCGCAAAAGATACGAGTCTGGAGACCTCAAGAGTTTGGATCAGGATGTAATAATTGAGTATCTGAAAACGAATCTTCACTGGCGAATTCAGCAACAGGTATGTGAACCACCACACTTATACGATTCATGAAGTTCTTCAACATGGCTACTCAATTATAAACACGGGTTATGCACAACTCGCTGATAGATGTACTAGGACTTGACCGAAATACCTCGCGATCAAGCTCCCGAAGGCCTGAAAGTCACAACTACCAGCATAGAAGTAGTGTCTCCAAAGTCGGCTAGCGACTTCCCCCATTGGGTGGGAGACTTCACAGATCACCCAGAAATTAGTGGAAACTAGCTCGCTTAAAGGAACTAAATATTGAACTTTACACCTTGACTTGTTCTATCCATAGTTCATTCATTTATTTCCTTTGTGGTGTGTCCTAAGGGTTGTTGTTTACTTACGACGGAAGGAGCTGGATGGGGAAGATATTGAGATTAGCTAGTAGAATGCTGGCTTAAAGTAAATTGATTTGGGGTCTCTAGTATAAGAATATTCTTAAAATAGACATTCTCTTTCAAACTGCACCGATAGGCTAAACCAAAATGGAGCCTTGTGATACAAAATTATGAGGAAACGGCGATGGT
>KV750885.1:72978-112603 GCA_001692915.1 Glonium stellatum
CGTAAAAGATTGCTGAGCTTTTAATCTTGTTTAATAGGGAAATGTTACGCGGTATAGATATTAACGTAGCATTACATAGAGCCCATTCAATGCTAATGCGAGCAAAAGATTATCAATCCATAAAATGGTGCGTTATGCATTTTCTGATAACAGAGCTGTAAGTACTTCGAAGTAGAGCATAGAAGGCTGTCTCCGTTAACATCGGTTTATACAAAGCAGGTAAATGATAGATAAGAAACGAATATTTACAGTTCGGGTAAAAGAAGAAGTTATCAATGCTAGCATGAGGGTAATGTTTTTTGAATAGACTCGGTCCCAAGACCTCGCACAAGGGAAATTACTAGGTCCGGTGCTTCACACATTCCCATCACCCAACCCGCACACCACGGATGGTCATTGTTATCAATAGGCCATATATAATGCTCTCATCTAGCAAGAGACACCGCTTGGAACGTTTTCGCACGCAGATGATGTCTTCCCTCCCGTAACGCTAACCGAAGACCAAGACCAGTCCGAGCAGCTGTCCTCTCCACACAGAATGTAGATATCCGTAGCGCTGGAGCTTACGGAACCTTTGACGCTCGACAAGGTTAAATCAGTAATCGGGACCCCGGTTGTTGGGGTACCAGTTGGTGAACCATTCTCATAATCCTGCTCAATGACGATGCCATATTTGCTGATATTGGAAAGCGTGATGTCTTTGTACGTAACGTTGCTGACAGATCCAGTGGCGTCGTAGACAGTCTTGATACGCACGCCATTTTGCGAGTTAGTGACTGTAGAACTTTCGATCAGGATGTTTGAAACAGTATTGTCAGAGCGGCCGCCAACGGAGCCCTAGGATTGGTCAGTTAGAATTCCAATGAAAAGCGAGGTGATGAAGTACGACGGATAGGCCATGGCCTCCAGAGCAGGTGCCACCGGTAAAGGTGATGTCGGTACCACTATTGATTGCTAGGCAGTCGTCCTGATTCTTCACATTTGCTCCAGAGATGGTGATTCCAGTGGAGCTACCAATGTCAAAAGCGTCCGTGTTATGACCAAGCGAGTCTGTGTCGCCGTCCGAATTATCGATAGTAATACCCGTGAGTGTTAGATCGGTAGCGCTGTTTATGCTGAAACCCTGGACTGGCGTGTTCTTAACGTTCAGATTTGAGATCGTCGAAGATTTCAAGCTGTGAGCGTAGAAAAACTTTGGTTTAGTTTTGCCACCATTACTGCGAGCCGGTAATTAGTTGAAGAGCTATATCACATTATTTAGATCTAAGAGGTTGGGAACGCACCTGCCTTCTCCATCCCACCAAGCCGCTATAGAGTTGTTAGCGGCGACCTTTTTCAGGCCTATCGAAACTCACCTCCGCTGCCGTCAATAACATGTCCCGACGCCCCTTTAATAGCAATTGAAGTACCCGAGAATGAAATGAGCGGACCGGACCATTCTTTGTAGCCAAATGTTGTTGTTCCCTCGAAGATGACCTGGAAGGATTAGGATATTATTTTGATATACTCGCACAAAGCAATCATATTGAACAATCCCGGTTACAAGAGGGCCATTCACGTACCGTAGTCCCCTTGTTCAGACCAGTCATATCCAGGGTGGTTCCTGATGGAACAGCGATGCTGCTAAGCACAATTGTGGAGCATGATGTCTTAGATTTGCCGGCTGAGGCAGCATTGGTAAAAGTGCAAGTGGTTGCTCTATCTTTAAGCTTGGCAGGAGCGGTGGGAGCAGGTTGAGCTGCCGGCAGAGTCGATACGAGATTGACTCCTAGACCCAGTAAGAGGGTGTAAAGCGTAGTGAACGAAACCATTTTAAAGATAAAAAGACCGTTGAGAACGATGAATACTAAGATCTTTTTCCGGCCGCTAAAGAAAAATGAATAGATACAAAGAAGTAGACCCTGCTACCGTTGAATAAAAGCAAGATAGAGCATTGTTAGCTGGGACACCATCAAGTATATATGCCAGGAATGACATGGCTAGTTCTGGATAAAGACAAGGCTTAGTAGTAAGAGAAGCGGCGAAGCCTGACTAGTTTGGACAATGGCTTGTCATTTTTGATAAATCCGCCGTCATCAGAAGACTTGGTCATGGAGGGCGTTCGTCCTCCAATGACCGAAAGAGGGTCATTTGCGTGGCTTTTGTTTTAGTTTTAAGCAATAATCCGTAGTGTAGTGAACGCCTTGATCCTCCAATGATCTACAAAAACCATTTTACGTGGCTTTCGCATCATATAGCGACACACGGAATAGAGTAGAGGGGGTTTGACCAAAATTTAGTTAAGTCGCCGAGAACGTCTGAGCAGATCTTGGGAAAGACCCGAATGATCGTGCCAAACCATCCCTCACATCCCTGTTTCGTTGGTGGAAACAACTCCATTGCCGTGTCATCGGCGGTCTTCAGTAGATGAAGGGAGGGTCAGGGGGCGGGACCGAGATGAGAGGAAACCTCGGCCCCGCATTTTTTTAATCGACCCATTGTCCTGTTCTTGGCTTTGCCGCACTATTCCACCTATTGTTTAGATATTCCGAGGCTATACGACTCGCACGTGTTTCATCTCCCGAATGATATTTTTCCATCGTTATGCTGACTTGTTGATTGTTGAGGGTGTGGTTGGATCTTCTCAGGGGCGCTCGGATCTGATTTGGTTTAGTTCAAGGGGATCTAGATCCTCCAACCAATCTTGCGCGTTCGATTTCTGATGAGAAATACGTGCCATATCTCTTCTGGTGGACTGTTTTATCATTTTTCCACCGGATCAGCCCAGCCTTGGAACACGAAAAGAACAATGCCGACCGGAAAAAAATTGTCACAAGTATAGCTCGGAACGGCGGGGTGCGGTCCCATCCCCAGAATTCCGACCATACGATACGCATCATCGTGTAGATTCGTGGAGAATGAAATATGTTTATCATTATTATTAATTGGGCTTTTGAGGCTGGAATGGTTTGCTGTGGATTACCGCCATGTATTCTAAATTGATTCTAAATCAACCGCCGTGGAAGCTGCTTCATCTAAATGTGCGACATCAACATGGTCAGATTTTTAGCACCGAATACTTAGGGCAAGCTCGCTCCTCACTGTTCAACATGATACTTGATCAAAGGCTGTTCAACTGAAAGCGGGTGCGTTACGATTTCATTAGTCCAGAAAGGTTTTACCTCCCATAACCTTTGCCAAAGCGCGAAACCATCTCGTAGATTCCCGCTCGCCATGTCCGCCGCAAGCCCACGATAGACCGCGAGGTGCTGTATAAGAAATACGACGTATTGCGAGATTCGATAAATGTATAGTGCTAGAAGAAATTGGTGGATGTGTGTCTAAGCCGAGACAGGATTCACATACAAGAATTCTTATAATAATTCGTCTTCCTCCCCCCGCATACTCCTCCACCAGAGACTTTGGTCTGCCACCTCACCATCCGTTAACATCCACCACTTAGCTAGAAACCAGGGCTTCGCCTCCCAGCTTCTCATATCCCATGGTACGCCATATCCCCCACGACGTCCACCCCCACCTGCCGAGCCCCAACAGACGATGCCGTCGGCGTCTAGGTCCGCTTTAAGCTCGTCTTCGTTAATAACTGGCGGCGAGAGAGAAATGATTGCAAGTAGGCGCGCACGAAAGGTAGGGAAGGGTAGAAGGTCGATATAATACTCATGTGGCTGAGAAAGCTGGGCTGGAACAGGCCGAAGGTTGGGTTTTAAGTGTTGGAAGGAGTTATCGTTGCCAAAAGAAAAATCTCGGTTAGCCGGAGACTGACAGAAAGGAGACATAAAACCTATCGATTTAGCAAGTAATTTAGGTACCCCAAGCTGATCAGAGTTTGCTATACAGGCCGCATAGAGGTTAATACGATCAATGCGAAGGTGGTTCCGATAAGGGTCGGGAAGTTTGGAGATTTGATCGTTGTTATGTAACCTTCGGGTTTGCGGCATGACAATAGTGGGTCTTTGCTTATCGACAGGCAAAGATTGCAACGATGTCTCTAAGTACAAGGTACTCATATGGCCAAGTCTCTCCTCACTAGATTCTACAGCTTGAGAAGCTTGACCACCTGTATCAACAATCGATGTTGTCCGGCTAAGCTGGCTCTGAGTCATTCCAGTGACAGGACGGCTATTGAGAGAAATATGCCAAGGCTGACCGCGACGGTCGGGATCTTCAGAATCGTCGAGAGCGAAATTATTGGAATATTGGAATAAAGGGCATCCAGGAGCGATTGGGTCTTGTTGACTAGTTGAATCCATACTAAGCGATATACTCTGCGCTGGTACGTCTTCAAAAGTTGGACCGGCCATCATGTCCGCACCCCAGGTCAAGGAGCTAGAGCAGTAATTTTCTGATGAGAGAGCCGAAATATTGCCTTGAGGAGTTTGTGCACCCGGAGTGGCTCGATTAGATTGATACATTCCAGGAAGGCCAGCTGGTCCTAGCTGACAACTGGAACTAATATCAAATTGAGATGTCATCATCGGAGTAGAGGGATCAAATTCGCAAGGAAGAGGAATAAAAGGTTCATAGTTTTGAGTCACTTGATTATCTGGCCGAGTCGCGAAGTTCCACGGGTTGTCAGGGACGTAGGAAGCTAGGTTCCTATCAACGCGACTTGCTTCCGCATTGGATAAAGCTTTCTGCTTTTCGCCTAGAAGACATTTAGATTAAAAAAAAATTCTGCAAAATCTATCCATTGAGACTGACGGAACTTCTTTTGGTGTAGCCGATTCTGTGCTCTCCTCCGATCAGTCAAAGCTCTCTTACGAGTTGGCTTTGTTGCTTGCTGGGCATCCAATCCAGCGGCATTTACTCTGTCAGATACATCAAAATCCAGTCCTTGTGATCTTGTCGATTCCGACATTTGTCTATTTGGCTTATGACCCGGAAGCCGTCGTGGAAAAGTTGAAGGTGGTGGCCCTCGATGTCACGAGAAGCTTAAACCCACTAGCAGGGGTAGTCCGTAAGCCATCATCGTAAGCCATGCAGCGAAGCTAGCTCCACTTTCCACAACTATGTTCCTATCCTTCACTCAAAGCAATCATGTTCATCAAACGCACCGGTCTAATTGGTTACCCGAGGTGGCTCGGTGTAGCTGTCATCGAGGCAAGTAAGCCATTGAATAGGCAGTCTGTTCGCGAGTTGAAACTTTCGAGTGCATCCATCCTGCGGAGCAAGATTGCTAGTATAAAGAATGGCCATCAGACGCAGAGCAGCCACCACCATTTTCTATCTGCTCTTCTCTTTCCAAGGGTTCCGATTATCCTACCTCGAAGAGTACCAACATGTCTGGCCTACCATCTTTCACGAAAACTTGGCATTCTGCACCATATCCATATCTCGACCCTACCAAGCCTTCAAATACAGCTGAAGGCAAAACTGTTCTGATAACGGGCGGCGGCAAGGGAATTGGAAAGGAAATCGCTCTTACTTTCGCCAAAGCTCGAGCTCGAGCAATCGTGATTATTGGCCGCACAGAAACCAGCCTGCTCAAAGCCAAGTCCGAAATTGAACTCGAGGCAGCAGCACCAAACTCACTCACCATCCATGCAATCGTGGCTGATATTTCTGATGCTCATTCTGTGAAAGCAGCCTTTTCAATCGTCAAGTCTGAAGTCGGACTGATTGATATTTGCGTCCAGAACGCTGGCTACCTTGATCAGACGAAACCAGTCGTCCAGTCATCCCTTGATGACTACTGGCGAAGCTTTGAAATCAATGTCAAAGGTGGTGTAATTATCACACAAGAGTTCCTTAATGGAGCAGCCGCAGAAAATGCAACGCTCATTAATATCACTTCCGGCGCAGCTCATCTTGCCCCAGAGGTTATTCCAGCGTATTCCGCGTATTCTGCATCAAAGCTTGCACTGTTCAGGATTATGGAGTTTGTTAACGTGGAGAATCCCTCATTGCGAGTTTTTAATCTGCAACCTGGAGCTATCGCCACGGACATGGCGAAAAAGAGCGGTAGACCAACCCGGGATGACATAAGTAAGCAATTTCTTTATGTTGAGGGTTCACCAAGCTGATAAAATATTAGCGTTGCCAGCAGCATGGTGTGTCTGGGCCGCAGCAAGTCAGGAAGCGGACTTCTTGCGAGGTCGATTTGTCTGGGCTAATTGGGATGTGACAGAGCTGCTGGATAGGAAGGCAGAAATTTTGGAGCATAACCTATTAAGTCTAGCAATCTCGGGTCTCTGAAAATGACCATCCAGACTAGTAAGAAAGATGGGTTACAACGCTCAAAAATCTAAATCTAGACTTAGGATAATTTACCTTTGAATTATCTCTCCTAAGATTCATTGACCTCATGATTTGTGAATTTTAACAAATCTATTCTTCGAACGCCATTCTCTGGTGAAAGATCTTGGATGTTTACTGGTTCTTGTATTTACCGGAGCTCTACTATGGTATACAGGTAACACACGGGGAATGTACATGTAGCTGGCAAATCCACAGGATAAGCGAGCATCGAGACTGGCTGTTGAAGGTTTGAATACTTGGATGTAATTTTTGGAAAATTTACTTTTCAAAGGGTGAGTTGTAATCTTTAAATTATAATTTGCTATTTCGGGAACTCAAAAACTAGGTGATGGATGGTACCAGTCAATCCACCCAAAAACTTTCTATCAAAAGATTATATATTTGTAAAAAATACTCTGGTTCACTAGGCACACTGCAGGTCTAGCAATTACTTACGAAAAGTGGATCTCTTATTGTAGTACAATCACTTCTACGTCCTCATACTCCAAGTATTCCTATTGGTCTTTCCACGATATGTGGAAAGATACGACTCCCCGTCGGTGGCGTAAATGTGGCGGAAAGTCGCCGTGGACAAATCCGATGCGTACGTGAGCACCTGCCTCCAATGGCAAGCGCAGTATGCTGGCACGCGGGTTCGGAGTAGTCCGATTAGATATTGTTAGCATTCATTGATTACCTATCAAAGGACGCGAGCCTGTCGTACACCCTCATCTGAATAAGTCCTTGATTTTTGATCCCTCCAAAGTCGTGTAGCCAGAATGCTACAGAAACTGCAAGGCGCATTGACCTTGCGGTTAATAGGAGAAGCCGAGCAGCGGCACTTATTGGACCGGTTTGATTTTTCTGATACACCAAGGTCATAAAGGCAGCAGACATTCTTATTGGATGGTTTGATATGATCTATTGCAACGTTCAAATCGTTCTCCAAGGGACTATTTGGGCTTGGTAGGGCTTGACGGGGGCTTGAAGATGCTTGAATGGTCTTGACCGAGCTTGACATGGCACTACGCTCGGGCACTATTCGCAGTGTGGTAGAGCTTAGGGCATGCTAGGCGCGCCGGCCCATGAGCGTGCATATCCCGACCTTACTATTCCGGCAAACATCCCCGTAGATGATCGTCTTATCTTTTGGGATCCGCCAGGATTCTGGAAGCTTTCACAACGCTACGATAGGCGATGCGCGATGCAGAATGAGGTATTTCAATGCCGTCGTGACACCTCTGTTCCTCTCATAGCTGGACCTGCATCCAACTCCCAAAACCCACCACCATGGAGCCCAAGGACGACCCGGAGGCCCAGCTGCACAAAGAAACCGCTATAAGCGATACGGCGGACGTCGATGTTGGAAATGTCGAAGAGATCCGCGCGAAGCAGCTTCAGAGCCGCAACGGAATCCTGCGCTCGCTGCGCAAGGGTGAGAAATGGCTCGACGAGAAGCTTGGTGGCATCGAAACTCGAGGAATTGACAGAATTCCCGAAGCAGAGAAGCAGCCACCATCAATCCTGAATATCTTCCTCATGTGGTGGTCCTTAAATGTTCATGTCGGCGTCGTTCCTCTAGGCGTTCTCGGTCCTGAATTTGGTCTGTCACTCAATCAGTCAGTCGCTGCGACCGTCGCTGGTACCCTCCTCGGCGCATTGTGTACTGCATATACTGGAACACTGGGACCTAAGGTAAATGGTATCTCAAGCAATTAGCGCTATAAGAGTAGACTGACCCTCGTCACAGCTTGGCATGCGCGCAATAGCCACATCTCGATACTCTTTTGGCTTCTGGGGTGCAAAGCTCTGCTCCATCCTCAACGTTCTTGTGGGAGGCGGCTTTGCTGTCGTCAATTACGTCGTCGTTGGCCAAATTCTCAGCGCCGTCTCGGACTACACAATGAGCATCACTGTTGGCATCGTGATCATTGCAATCATATCATATCTTGTCTCAATCTTCGGCTTCAAGCTGATCCACACCTTTGAGAAGTACTCCTGGATTAGCACCTTCATATTGCTCCTCGTCCTCATCGGACAGGCCGCGCCTCATGTAGACCCAAAGGCTCCAGGCGCAGACTTTGGAATTGGCTTTTCCGCAGCCTTCTTGACAATTCTAGCTATCAACTTCTGTAAGTAACATTACACAGTTCTAATTTCTCCTCACCATACGTCGCACTAATCTCTGTCACAAGCGAACGCCTCGGGCTGGTGCTCAATTGCCTCTGATTATTATTGCAACTACCCTGCCAATACGAAAGCTTGGAAAATCTTCGCCCTATCTTTCTGGGGCGTAGTCATTCCGACCACCTTCAGTATCGTCATTGGTGCCTGTCTTGGCAACGCCGCTGTAACGGTAGCATACCCACCATACGCCGATGCATATGGTAAGCATGGGCTCGGAGGTCTGATTAGGGAGGTCTATCATCCGATCGGCTGGTCCAAGTTCTGCCTTGTTCTCCTCACCTTCTCCGTTCTTGGCAATAATATCGCAATCAATTATTCTAGCGGTCTTTCGTTACAACTTCTGGGCCACTGGTTCCACGCTGTACCGCGTTTTATCTGGTCTCTCCTAGTTGCCATAGTCATTGCCGTTCTCGCCATTGCTGGCCAGCAAAATCTTTCTACCGTTGTCAGCAATTTCGTGTCCTTGCTCGGCTACTGGACAGTTTCTTTTACCCTCATCCTTCTGATCGAGGACAAGTGGTTCCGCCGCCAAGAGGGCTACAATTTACTCGCGTGGGACCAACCATCTAAACTCCCACTAGGAATTGCTGCAGTATTATCATTATTAGCGGGCTACTTGGCCGGAGGAGTCACGGGTATGGCTCAGACTTGGTATATTGGACCTATCGCGGCGAAATTTGGTGGGTCTGGTGGTGACGTCGGCATCTATCTCAGCGCGGTGATCACGGCCATTGTATATCCTATTGCAAGGACTATTGAGAAGCGAAAGTCAGGACGCTAATGCCATTATAATGCCATGGCGATCCGGCTTTATTTCCAGCGCTCAATGCTAGTTTTAAGAGTGATTCTGCGTACTCATGCTTCATCATTTCGGTACACACATTAATGCGAGAAGCAGTACATCATCAGGCGGTATTTCCCCAATGCTTTGTGTCTGACAAATTTGTACAGGTTCAAGCAACTAACGGATGTAGAAGATGATCATAAGTCTCTGGTACATGTTAGGGAACCGGGTAGATGCAATGCTTTCCGGTCTCATGATCCATGCTTCCAGGTATTTTGAAGTATAATCAAGTAGGTATGATTAAGAAAAACATAACCGGCCACGGGTGCAACGGGGTACATTAACGGCTATGGCCCCACGAACCAATCTTGTGCTATCTTTGCAACTGTGTGGGGTTACATCAGCATTCTTATGTGCAGCAACTGCTCCGGACTACGGGGCACCAAATTCCAGTAACGTTCACATTTCATGATATAAAAAAATTGCGGTCAGCGTAAATTTGTTGTACGGTTTGCTGCTGTTAACCTGGAAATTCGTATTCATGATCTTATTAGAAGATCCTATACCCCTTGGCTTCAGATCACTCCTCTGAGTTTATTGCAATGTTACTATTCTAGCGAGTAGCAGCTACCTGCCCGCCCCCTCCCCTGCATAATTGTGGAACGTATCCCACTATTCAGCAAATTTTCTTATAGTTCGTGGCACCCAAACTCCAGGCCTCTTGTTATATCCAAGCCGACTTTTGGAAGGATATATAACAGCCATGTTCTGCATTTCCAAAGCTACACCCATCTCGCCGCTGGGAATTCTGCTGTAAAATCTCTTAGATAATTCTAAGCCTCTCATCTCAAACCAGATATTCAGACAAGTGATGGCTGTTCTTCCTTCGTTGTTACTCTTTGCGCTCTTGTTGGCCTCCGCTCGAGCAGACACATGTGGTTCCCAGCAGTATGATCCCAGTCAGGTAATGAATCCAGACCCAAACACACATCAATTTCATACCAATAGAAGGGGATTAGTACGTTTGTTATTACAACCAATTCCTCTGTCCCTTTGTGAACGGAGAGGGACTGTCCTACTGCAACGGGGCATGCTACTCACAATACATGTATCAGTAAGCCACATGCTAGTTCAAACAACTCTTTGTGGAACAATTTGTAACACAACGCAGGTGCACCGACAACAATACTCTGGCTCTTCTACCGGCAGTCAACTGTCCATTCACAATGACAATTTCCAACCCGCAAGCTCCATCCATCAATGGCTTAGTCGTCAATGCCTGCGGTGGAGGATTCTCTGCCGGTGAGCTTAGTGAAACGTGCACGTATTGCCCCACCCAAGTTGCCCCGTACTGCCCGTCCGGCAATGAGACAGTACTCTATTCGTCAGGGTCTATGGTGAGTAGGAAAACCGGATACCAGCTGCGAGGTCTTTGTTTACGCTAAATCTTTGTTGTAACTAGGCTTCGGAAGTCCCAGGCGGCCAACAATGGTATGTCGATCCGAGTGGTGCTTTAGCATTCACTGCGCCGCACAGCGCGTTCATACCGTCGGGCTCTCAAATCGGCGGCTTCGCCGCTTACCAAAATGGTGGTTTGGTGAATCTCGGGAGCCCATTCGGTTTCTATGCATGCCCGCACGTAAGCCAAAGCGTAGTCGTTTATTGGGACATCTTCCAGCAAATTGCGGGCGTCACGGTTTCTTCCTCTTGTGTGGGTGTCAATATCCTAGTGCATCCGGTCGAAGATGCAGAGTATGCTTGGGAGTATACTTGAGCGGGTAGGAAGATAACATCCAAGAGATATGAGCGGCAATAAGAAGAGTTTCTTTAACTCAACATTAAACATACTATTGCTGGTAGATATTACTGGAAGAAAAAAGGTCAATAAAAAGTGGCTTAGCAATGGAAAAAACCATGTCTCATCATGTCGTAAAATTCAGCCCCAGCATCCTCACGAATGCCCAAATGCTTCGGACCGCGCTAGCTTGTCGCAATCATCCAAGAAGCTGTCCAAAACGGAGGAAAAAGCCTTGGGCTTCTCCCAGAATGGTGCATGCCCCAGCCCCTCCAACCTCAGACATTTTCCCTGCCACAGCTTCTTCCATTTAATTGCGTCCAAATAATCCAGATCGACGAACGGCTCTGCGCCGCCATTAACAACTGCAATCAGAACGTCGTCCTGAGTCTCAACAACTTTCCGTTGATCAACGCCAACGCCGCCAGCGAATGCCTTCCACATGAGAGACCGTGACTTGCCGTCCGTCCGCGCCACAGTTTCTTCCATCCACTGCTCAAAAGGCGCTCCGGCAGTAGCATGTGCGAAATCATAGACATCCTGTTCCGATAAGTGCTCCCGAGCCGCGAGACTCATGTGGGCGTCCTTGATCTTGAAGCCGGCCTTCATCTGCTCCAGCCCTAGCGCCGGAGGCGTTCCGACGATCATGAGACCTACCATAATACCCGGAGGGAGCAGTGGGATTATTTCAATGCCGATGTGGCCGCCAAGCGACCAGCCTAGTACGACGAAGTGGTTGATGCAGAGGTGTGCAAGGATCTCCACCGCGAGGTCCGCGTACCCGCGCATGCTGTAGGCTTTGGCGGGGTCCGGGGCATCGCTTGAGGCTCCATGGCCGGGGAGATCGAAGGTGATGATGCGGCGGTCGTCGGTGAAATAGGGGTTAGAGACAATAGGCGAGAATATACGTGAGCAGGAAGAGTTCCCGTGAATCAGCAGAAGGGCGGGCTTATCGGAATCGATGAGGCTGTCGCTGATTGAGATGAGACCATGGTCTGTTTGTAAAGTTGAACGAACCAAGTCGGGTGAAGACATAATAATGATTCAAGTTATATTCGCTTATTTATTTCACGAGGATTGAGCCTTGATGTGCTCAAGTATGGGGGGTTAAGGGAGGGAGCCAAGAGGACTGGCCTTCCTGGTTTCTCATCATCGTTCTGAAGATCACCCGCTAGGCGCCACTAAATCTACCTCGTGCAAAACCTTTTGTTAACAATGCGCTGGCCGTAAATCTGCACAACAATTGAGTACGGTCAAGACAAACAAGATTTGAGTACCTGCGCAAGGCTAAGATCATCGTCGCGAGAGGCTGCGCCAAGAGACGCTAGAGGATGGTCTTGGTGCCTACCTGTGGTTGGAAAACTACTGTACCTACTTTTGCTTACAGCCAATTTATAGGGCTTACTCCCATCCCTCGGCGTTCAAAACTACCTAGTGTCCGAAAATAACGGTTTTCATATAGCCAACCATAGTGTTCCTTGGCAATTTTACCTTAACGTATCACATCATAACTCAGAGAAGGAATCCTGGGGCGAAAGGTTCGGGATCAATAGATCAATAGATCAATCCAACTCTGAGTCTTACGATGACCATGGATCCTTTTGACATTTTTCACACAACTGGCTGGCTTCGAACATGGTGCGCGACTATTTACCTAAAATGATTCAGCTGGCTTACATTTAAGTTGTCAGATGATACGCCTCAGCCACCTCAAGATGTCTAGCAAAGAAAAGTATTAAGTCAGGACTATGTCTCTGCAAATGTATCCTGATTGCGTAGATATCTCCCAAAAACTAGTAATATTCTTTACAATCAAATCATTTCACTTATAACTCTCGGTACTGATTAAATGGCTAAGACGGTATCCTATCCTTTCTTCCCTTCGGGTCATGATTTCCGTCGTGTCTAATCTAGACAGTCATCTCCAACAATCTACATGATTCGCCATGGAGAGAAGCCACCAAAGGATGCCAACGGTGACGATGTCAACGGACTCTCCGCCCAAGGTATTACCAGGGCTGAAGGCCTTCGTCAAGTTTTCGGAACAAGTAGCCAATATAACATTGGCTACATCCTCGCGGAGCACCCTAAGAAAGGTTTGCACTTCTTGTTGACACCTGCTCTGCATTAGCACCCTATACACACGTTCTGTCTTGCGATAGAACTAGGCCATCACGGCTCCTATCTTGTGCTCGTTTTCCCATCCATGCGCTTTTCCCCGTATATGCTCCACAAAGCTAATTTTCTCATCTGCAAATAGATGGCTCCCGCGCGCGTCCCTTCGAGACTGTCTCTCCCTTAGCCAGCGAGCTTGGGCTGGTTGTCGATACCTCCATTAGCCGTGACAATGCCTCAGACGTGGCAAAAGCTGCAAAGGCTTGTACCGGTCCTGGCAACGTCCTCATCTGCTGGGAACACGGCCAGCTAGCTGACATCGCGGCGGCTATAGGCGTGGAGAAATACGCAAAGAAAACCGGTTTGCACGGCAAGGTCGAGTATCCAGGTGATCGCTTTGACCTTATTTGGACGATCAAGGAGCCGTATGTCGAGATTGACAGCGTTGCGAGCGAGGCGGTGCCTGGATTGGACGATGGGCTTGCGAATGAAAAATAGAAGGGCCGTGATCGAGGCAAACTAGTATGTTAAGCAAGGTAAATGGTTGGGGCGGTGGTTAGTTCTATTCGTTAGCTTTCTAGAAGTAATGTATGACTTGTGTTTAAAGGCTGGTTGACTATGTATGTTATTTGGAAAGAAGGCACGAATTATCATTGAGCAGACCTAGAGCATTAGGTAGACGCACACCTTGGCATGAGCTAGTATCACGTGTACCATTATTAAGCAAAAACCCTTGCTCCTGAAGCAAGGTACCTAGGTAGGTAGGAAAGGAGGCTTCACTACATCCAGTATATTAATTTAGACAAGCAAAAATGATTCTGATATTCCTGGGCAACCACCTCTTTAGTCTAAGCTGAACTTGAAGCGGATTCAAGTAAGTTTGAGCGCGCTCTCTAACTTAATGGAAATTGGCTCACTATCGAGAGAGGCTGAGCATTAAAGAACTACAGTATGCTATTACCGTTCAACCTAGCGGTACAGAAGTATACGAAGCTGGTTTTGGAAATGAAGATCCTTTAGCGTCCGTCCACACCACCCTCCCCGTTAACTATAGATCACAGGGGTCGAATCATTCGCTTGGTGTGTTACGTTGTCCAGTCTGCCTCTCAGCATTGCAGTGGAGCGAAAACTAGTAAATTAGCCGGTCGGGAGCAAGTTGCCGAAAACGAGTAATTCTGCTTCAGCCACTATTGTTTGCTATTATCACAAGGCTCAAATTGTTCTCGTATAGCGAATTCAGTCGGGTATGGGGTTTAAGTATGCCGGACAGTTGACCAATGAGAAGCGGTGAATAGCGCCAGCGAGGCTGTGTACACGACGCTATGCGCGACGATTGACGCAGCTGCAGGTATGATTCTAGCGAGGCAGATTTCAGATGAGGGTTCGGCCCATCAGTGCCATCATACTCAGCCGACGTATCCATAAGGGGAAGATGGGCGAAAAGCAGAAGTCAAATAATGGCTGGTCACTTCGGGCTGACATGACGCTAGGCTTCCAAAATGCTTCTCGAAGCCTGCCCTTCTCGGCTAGACAGTGAGCCTTCTGCTAGACAGTGAGCCTTCTGAGCCTTCTAAGCCATGCAGTAATAATGATCCAGGTTTTGCTCTGCACAAATACCGGGGGGAGCCTCGTGTTCCAACGGCCTTCAACCAAAATCAAGCTATTGCCACGCCGTGCTTGCTCCGCCCCAAGCGTTCCTTCCTTGCGCTAACACAATCGCATGAGAGAAAGCGTCAATGCGCCATGGCGCTGTTCGCCTTAGTGTGACCTCGGAATGGTGGGGGTTGATGACCAGGAACTGATTCCGTCTGATCCTGTGTCGGGCCCCAACTGTATTTATGCTTCATCAATCCCGCTGTGAACCGTCCCGCATCACCATCTCGGATGAAGTCTCTCAATATTGAACTATGAGTTTGAAAGGCGAGAAATCAAAGGCTTTCGATGCCGACCCATCTCGACCCCGCGATTCAGGTATCTCATCCAAACCCTCAAATGCTCTGCCCCCAGAATACACGGAACAAGACCAGCCTGAAAACGAAATCCCTCCGGATCTCAGTGGCAGGCTTCGAAATTTGAATCTCAGCCAGCCTGAAAAATCGTACACTCCTACAGGCGACCAACTAATCGCTCATCTTAAGCTTTTGGAGGCCTTCTGGAGGCTGAAAGAGGAAGTCGGTAAAAACGATAGCCTTTTCGACATTGCTCCTCCCACTGGCAGTCTAAGCGAAGATGCTACTGCTAGAGCTAGAATTTGTGAGAAGAGATGGGCTGTTTACGTTGCCCGAGCCGTGGATCGATTTGAAACGTGGTGGACTCGATGTATCCCCCAGACCAAAGGCGGCTATTCTTGTAACAAGCTCAAAATCAGCAACCTAACTACCGATAAGGACATCCACTTAGTTGCATCACAAGGTGTGCAGCTTGTCTATCTTACCCGCGACCATCTACCGCCGTTAGGTATGTATACATTCTAATTCATATGGAAGCAAGATTCACATGGATGTATTCTAACAGTTCCTAGACGTCTTGATGGTATGGCATGCCTACTTGCTCAACCCTCGATGCTTCTTTGAGGATTGTTTCAGACTAGGCAAGATGGATTTCTATGCTACAGGCCTCCCCTGGGGCGCAGTCGATGTCTTAATTGACCCGGTTACTTTTGAATACACGCCCAGCTCTCAAGCCCGGACCAATTTTGAAACATCAACTGGCCGCCTATGGAACAACCTTGACGACCCTCAAACTAAAACTTTGAAATGTCCCTCCTGCTCTCGCACTGTTGTAGTGCCTTGGACCCAGAGATCAGGCTATACGGGCGTTAATGACACGTTTGAACCCGGCAATGGCTTTTCAGATCAGGATTTCATTGGTATATGTGAAGGTTGTAAGTTCCAACTTACGCACGAAGCTTTACGCGTTCAGAAGTTCCGCCATGATGTCACCGCCCTCTTGACAGAGGACCTCCCGCTCCCTGGAACAGTGCTGGAGGTCGACGGCGCACCGGGAAAAGTCAAATATCTTAACAAAACCAGCCCCGAATGTATTTTTCCCAGTAAGTTGGTCCAGGCCGGGTTGAGCCAGACCATTTTGAGCATGACGCAGGCACAAGGGTCTTCAAGAGCAACAACCATGGAAACGATCAAGGAGCTCTTTGAGAAAGCTATTAAGGATAGAGAACTTGTTAAGAAAGCTAAAGGTTCAAACGCCCCTGCATTAAGCCGGGAAAAGGTTGCCATTCGCCGTATGATGTCGCGGTACTGGTTTAACTCGTCCCCTTTCGCGCTTGACCTTGTTGGTGCTGTTATCCGCCAAGGTTCGTTTGTCGACAAGATGCATGGCATTGACTGGCTTCATTCACCCGCGCTGATAGCTACCATGAGACGTTGCCTCGTCAAGTATGGCCGCTTCTTCAACATCATGCAAGCTCATCCGAAAAACGTCGCCGTACCCACACTTGATATCGACCTCGCGTGGCACACCCACCAGTGCGCGCCACCGAACTATTACATCCACTCGCAGCTCAAAACGCACAAGCTCATCGACCACGACGACAAGATCGAAGAATCCAAACTCAGCGACGCCTTCGCCTGGACCAGCAGAGCATACCAAGACAATTTCCAAGAGCCCTACTCCGAATGCACCTGCTGGTACTGCGAAGCGATCCGGGAAACCCACACGTCCTCGCTCTCGCGCCTCTTCCGCACCTCCAACTTCACCGCGACGGAGCGCCTGCACCAAGCCGCCGACGTGCCCTCGGACCCGCTCAAATCCCCCCACATCTCCGCCCACAACGCCGTGCGCGACACGGGCAACGAGGCCCAGGCCAAAGTCAAGGCGGCCCAGCTCGACGCCGCCTACCACCAGGCCTGCGCCCGCGCGCGCAAGAAGGGCCGGCCCGAGCCCCGCCGCGACGACTACTTCTACTACTACGCCTGGGGCTACCCCATCTATTATCCCATGTACTATCCCTTCTATGTCGATCCCTGCATCGGGTCCGGCGTCTATGCTGCGGATCCCTGCGTCGTGAATACCAGCGCTGGGGCCGTTGGGTCGTGTGCGGCGGGCACCTGTGGGGGCATGGCGTCGTATGGCGGCGGGTCGTGCACGGCGTCTGCTGGGGGGTGCGGTGGTGGCTGTGGTGGTGGAGGAGGCTGCGGGGGTGGAGGGGGTTGTGGTGGTAAGTTTCCTCGTTTCTTTTGCGTCAAGGGGCCATCGCTGACTGTCGGAAGGCGGTGGAGGTGGCTGTGGTGGTGGAGGAGGAGGATGAGGCGCCTCTTTCATACCCGGCCATGCCCAGTGCGGTGGCTCTTGGTAGAGAGGTGCTTGCTATTCAGTTGGAGAGATGCTAACTGTTGTTTTGTTAGGCTGTGGTGGTGACTAAAGAAAGAAGTTGCAAACATGTCCGATCATTTTAGGAAGTAGTATTATACCAATGATGATTGTTCCAATTATCCAATTTATGACATATTGCTCGCTGCTATATACAATCCCCCCCACGTGCTCTATGAAACAGACTATTAAATGCGTACCTATCAAGGTAATTCCAGCTGTCATCAGGTCTTTATCCCCCGACTGACGTTTGATCAAGCTATTCTATCCTCTCCTCGGCGCAGTCAGTCACTTCGCTTCTGCAGTATTTACTGCTATGTTGAGGGCAGCTGCGCCTTCTTTAACTGATGTCGCTAGTTCACCACATATGGGTCAAACAATTTGCATCAGGTGCAGAGGGAGGCAGTTCGTTGTAAGGAATATCTTTGCTACTCTGAGTTTAGGCCTGAGATAATGGTAAGCATGTGTACTACCCGGATTTTTGCCGAATTATTGGAGCTTACAGTTGTGAATCTTATTGCACGCGTATTCCGTGCCATCGTGAGCCAGCAATTTCGAGGCTAATTTAGATGACAGGATATCGTTGGCTTATGGCTTGAGTTCTGTCCTAGTTCTGGCAGTTAGAGAAGTTCAAGCGTTACGCTGAATTTAATGAATAGCCCATACCTCCAAATTGTGTAGTTCATGGTATTTTCCAAATACTAATGCTCATACCATCCTATTCTTATATCATGTTCGCTGGAGCTCGCTCCTCTCTTACGCGAGAATCAACGAAGTTCAGCAGTGAGTTAAAATCAGCAACATTGTGCATATTCGCCAAGTGTAAGTGGAAGCATTCCTTTCTGAAAAATTTCTCTTCGTGCGTACATTTGTGGAAGCGATGCACTTCTCTGAGATGCTCGATGCGAGCATCTAGACTTTCGTCTAGTGGCCTAGTGTAGAATTTTTGTTCGCAGCAGATGCATTCTTCACGGGCCTTTCCGGATGAATCCGGTCTGGTTGGGTAGAAAAATGCGTCAAGTGGGGTGTCGTTCGCAAGCCTAGGGCATGACCAGCTTTTTGGTGAGTAATGCCAGAGATCCGTATGTGCCATATATACGGATAGTCTTCCGAATTCTATGTCGCAGATCTTACATCGATACTGTCTTCCCGAGCTCTGTATACTGGATGAATCCGAGTGTGTCAGTTTTTGGAGAGTGAACAACGCTGCTTTTTCCCAATGAGGGAAACCAGGGGCTGGTGTTCCATATCGCTTCATCAATGGTGATGGCGACCTGAGGGGATTCCAGGAAAGCATAGTTGCTCCTTTGCTAAAATGCTCATCGATGATGTGCTCCTGTCGCTTGTCCCAGGATTGGAGGAGGTTGTCGCAGAACCCGCATTCCCAGAACCAGTCATTCTTAATTCTGCGAACATGAGAGGACTTCTCGTGCCGCGACCAGTCTTCTGCATTCTTAAGCTGCTTCAGACAGAAAGTGCATTGGAAAGGACGTGGCTCTCCTTGAAGGGCAAGTCTCTCTCCTAGGCCGGTGTGATGGGACTGTGAATAGGAGGTACGTAAAGAAGGTATCGATTTAGATGAGCGAATGCTGATTTTTCCCGTAGGGGTATTGGAAGCTGTCGAGTCTGTCTCTGACTGTTCCGAATGATGTGACCACTTGCTACCGGCCTTTACAGTTGAGGATGAAGATGAGGATGAAGATGAGGGTGAGTCGTAAGCGTGCCGTAGGTTTGGAGACCGCTCTTTCAGCGATCCGAACGAGAGAACCCTTCGCAGGCGCCGCGTTGCTACGGATGACCAGGACAGGGCCGTTGAGGGGGGGTTGGACACTGCCGGTGACGGCTTGGATTCTTGGTGCATATGGTGGCCTGGCCTTTTAGCATGGGTGGGCCGACCTGCATCAACGGATTCTTGAGGACTGTCTATACGATGGCGGTAAGGATCCAGCGTGTTTTTCAGCCCAGGGAATACCCCTGAGCCAGAATGATTTGATGTTGATCCTGGGGACGGTGGAACATCTCCGTTGTCATTATAGCTAGAAGATGGCGTATCTCCGCTCTTAAGATCTTCTGAGTCATTATTCGAGGCTCTTGTGCTAGGCTCCGAAGTCTTCACAGTGAGGTTGAGAGAACGAATGCTCCCTGGCTTACGATACGCGTCGGAAGACGGAGCAAATATTTCTTCCTGGATTCTAGATGAGTCGCCCGAATATTGATCAAGCATCGCAGCAATACTAGGAAGCACTATTTCTTCGGCTTTTTTAACAGGTCTAAGGCGGGGGTTCGGTTCCTACAATTATTTAGTCAGCCAGCTTATATCTCTCCGGTAGTTCCGAAAGTAACTCACATTCGAGTTTCGCCCAGGTCGCCGTTGCGACGGCCCAGAGGTCTCGTGCTCAACGCTCCGGTCACCATCTTGTTCATAGTTGATGATTGGCAACAGATAGCAGAAATCCTGGGAGAAATTCAGAGAGAGCGGACGCTCTGGCTCAACGATTGGTGCTGGTTTAACAACCGATATCGGCTTGACAACCGGTTCTAGCTCGATGACCGGCTCCGGCTCAGCAACCGGCCCTGACTCGGTGATCCTTGCTACCTTAACAATCGGCACTGCTGACTCGTCTAGGGATAGTAGCTCATCGATCGTTTCTAACGGCTGTATAGCAGGTTTTGGCTCAACGGGCAGTTCAGAGTCTTTGATATCTCGTACGTAAGAGGCTTGTGCCGGTCTAGGGGATGGGCCAGGGGACGGGCCAGGAGACGGGCCAGGAGACGGGCCAGGGGACGGGCAGTCGTTTTCATCCCCCTCGCGAATGTACGGAGAAAGGAAGCTGAAATCCCGACAGAAAGAAGAGCGTTTATCATGAAGCAACGTTTCGGTGTGTCTCTTGGCAGGCATTATGTGGATTTTCGTAAAGGTTAAAGTCGGGTTCTTGGCGGCCGCCATCCCAATATCGACTACAGTCCGAGCCGGTGCTCGCGCCTCGCCTTAGCGGTAAGGGAGATGGTGAGGGTTGCTACCAAGGCGGTTCAAAAAAACAAAGTATGATAAACTATGGTGGTAAGAGAGATTATGTCGTCAACATCAAAAATATTGTGAAAAGTGTTAACACTTCCACTTCGTTGTTTCCTGGTGGTGAGCCGAAAGAGTCCAGAGTCCAGAGTCCGAGAGAGCTAGAGCCAGGCCCGTATGCGTTGTCGTCAACGCCTTTGCCGTGCCTCGCATAACTTATCAACTTCGCTATCCGACCAACCAACAAGCATTTGCCACGATTGTCTTTAAAAAACGAAATCCCGTGTCTCAAATAACTTTCCCCAACGGTAGCTCACCAGGAAATTCGAACACTCCTTCCCCAACCGAGCAACACGTAGCTAATATTGCTGGCAGGACAGCTAGCCGCATTCCCGTTTAAAAATTTTACCAGTGTTATGCACTAAAACATCATCAGCCAGTTTTCCCAGGCGTTTTGTAACTGTTTTAATCTGTTAACTTACAATATGACAATTTTCACCCAAACCAAGATTACACATTCTGCTAGTGTCCCTCCACCGGTCATTGAGAGATCTAGATAAGTTGCTATTTACATAGTCATCGGTGATATAAGGGCAAACGGCGGGTCTCCAGCTGTTAGCTCAAACAATTGGTAATCTGCATCCTCCATATCCTCGCCGTTAACTACGCTATCTTGCCTTGCCTCCCGCATCTGCGTCCACATGATTGGAACTGGTGGTGTTTCCCCGATAACCTTCTCACCGACCCGAATTTCGAATCTTAGGTTCGTCGGGCCGGCGTGCACAAGGATAGTGTGCTCGATTTCCCAGTAGACTTTAGCCCTCAAGCCCAAAAACTTGACCTTTCCCCGCCTTTCCACATAATCTTTACGGCGAAGAGTATGCAGGTCCAGCTTCGATTTGATATGTAAAGCTAATTCAACGTTTTCTTCATTGACATTGTTCGGGAGATGACTGGCCCGTGCCCTAGAACAGACGATAGTGTCTTTGCAGAGAATTGTATCCTGAGCTTTAGGGTCTACAATACGATAGAAGGTCTTTTGAATTGGTTTATCGCGCTTAATGGGCTCGCCTGCGCGGACGAGCCACCGGATCTGATTCAAGGCATACTCCTTTCCATCGATTGAGACCTTGTGGGATCGCCTCGACGAGTGTTGGGTCTCGCTATAAGGTTCGTTAAAGACAATGCCGTAAGATGCACGACTGTAGGTAGTAGAAAGGATCGAATTTTCAAATCTTGTTTGATGGACATGGTCGATTACTAGGCCTTTGCAAACAGATAGTTGGCTGTATAGATTTAGCAAGAATTTTGGAGGCGAAATTAAGAATATCTATGTACTCACGGATCCTTTGCGACTAGAATAGCCATGCCTTTGCCGCCTGGCGCTGGACCAAAGCGTTTCTTGATGCGGTCTTGGACGTATTTTGAAGAGCCAAGTCCCCCCGAAATAACGAAATGCGACTGGTAAGATGAGATTTTGTATACCGCTGATGGTGCAAGGTAATTATGCAAGATTACTTACCACTTTGTGTGATTGATCAATTTTCTCAAGACGCTCTAGCTGCTCCTGAATGAGATCAAAGATGCCACGTATCTGGTCGTCGAACATCTCTTCTATCTCATTACTTTTCAGTCTGTCAGCTCGGCCAAATAAATTTATATGCAGGAATAAACTCTGAAACATACTATGTAAATGTCATCCTGCCACCCTCAACCCCGACTTCAGGACAGCTGACATTCTTGAAATCTGGAAGCCGTACTTTAATGTAGTCTAGGAATTGAGGAGTTCCGAATGTTGTTTTAAAGTGTTGGAAGGACATTCCTTTCAAGCTTTTAGTCATCTCATCTACAGCACGTTTGATCCTGTCACTTGTTGCATCTTCTGGTTCGTCACCATTTTCATGCAGAGCAATTCTTAGCCGCCGCTCAGCCTCTGTTTGGAATGCTTCATCGATCTGGACAGAGCCAATTGCCTTGCCTGACAATCTGTTTAGCGCAGAAGCTTAGTAGGCGAAGATTATGGCGACGGACCTTCAACACAATCAAGCTGTTCTAGTGCAGCGATTTCCTCTTCTTTGCCATCACGATCCTTAAAAGGGTTGACAGCACCGACCTTGAGAACAGAAACATCCTGAATAGTGTTAGTATGCTTGGCTCCACTTATGCCGCAAAGCAGGAGACCTACTGTTGTGCCGCCTCCCGCATCACAGACCATTAGGATATTACCCTCTCGCACTCCAGCCACCTCCTTTGAAGACCTGCTTGCCGTATCTACTGCGATATGATCCTGCCAACTCGTCGCCGTATATACTGCTGCTGCCTCTGCCTCCGTCAATTCGATTTTTACCGAGTGTCGCTCACTTTTCCCAAAACCAGCTTTCTTTATAATATCTTCAAATGTTTTGACCACTTCGATACGATGATCCCACGTCGTCGGCACGCTAAAGCTATACACCACCCGGGCCTGTTCCCAATCTTCTAGTTTAAAGAATTCGGTTATGTATATAACGATATAGTCATATAATTCCTTTAAAAAGTCTTCAAACCACATTTTTACATCGTCATATGTCGGGACCAAGTCTTTGTTTTCTTCGTCACAAGCGGCGTACAATTTTTCAAGGAATGGAGGATCAAGATAGAGTTTGAATCTATCCCACACAGCCATTCCACGTCTAGTATCAGCAGGTGCTGGAGAGTTAAAGCCCCATCTAATCCATTTTCTGCCCGCTCGATATGCTATGGCAGTTGGAACCTTGTTTGCAACCCGAGTAGGAGGGGGACATGGCCAACTTTTGATAACGTGTGGTTCAGGACAATTAAGAGTAGAGAATGCGACTCCTATAATGATAAACTCATCTGATTAGGATGCCTGAATGCAAAGGGCAATAGCAGAGATTATACTCGGAGTATAATATGTGCCTGTTCCATCTAGCGGGCCTACGCACCAGTATATGTCATGCCAAAATCGATCCCAATAATGATAAGTTCAGGAGGCGGGTCGATGTTGTGTGAGTCGCAGTACGTCTCCTTGGATGTACGGATGTCTTCTGGGGGCAATTGTAGACTTGACATCTTGAGGGGGCCACTTCCTGGAAGAGATTCGAACTCTATGGAAATCCCTATTCTTGAGCTCGCAATCCTACAGACATGGGCGTGGCCCTGATACAAATGCTACGTCGCACAGAGCCGCCTGTACCAAACTATCGCTGAGATAGCTAGTGGAGAAATAACTGGTAGTTTTGCTTATTTCTCGCTCTTCCAAATCAAAGGCAAGCACAGAGGGCAAGGGTACTAGTCAGCAGGGAAATCTTCTGGAGGTGAAGTTGGGCAATTAGCGTGAGGTTGGGCATGAGATCTTCTAGTGCGTCATTGATATCGTGAGAGCCGCGATGCTGGTCGTGGCTGCATTACACTGGCCTAAAGCTGCCGTTGTAAACCGCGAATGCATCAAGTCATTTGGAAAATATGCAGCTAATGCCCAATAGATATAATACTGCTGGCCGTGCCAATGCTTCCCTGCATGTCTGCATACGGATGAGGGATTTCTTGATGTTTCTCATCTTTGTGACCGGGGATCTCTTTCTCTCAACCTCCACCAAGTAACTCTGGTAGTTATGTGATTCGTAGTTGTCCGAGGGTGTGTATCCGTTCTCGTCGTCTTCCTGGATATTTCAAATTTTGGGGCCTATGACTCTCTCGTTTTTTATGAGTCCTATGGGGTGATGAGGTGATACGATTAGCATTAAGGCGCCCGAACGCGAGGTTGCAACAACCCCCCAGTAAGTGGTTCGAGGATCAGACCGAAATGTTGAGCGGGTGGGCCTAAGGCGGCCCATTTGCATAGCGAAGAAGAATGTGCATTTGAGTTGGTTGCGGATGAGACAGAAGGGAGATTAAAAAGGCATCGTACAGCTCTCCTTATATATGCCCCACACAATAGCTTGTTAGGTAAAGTTTCAGGACAGGTAATATTGAAACCGAAGTATGTTTTAGGCGCTTAAGATGGTTGGAAAAAGTATATACTAAGCTGTACAATACGCTTCATATGGGGTTGGCGTGCATGGCTGCAACTGCGGGGCATAGTGTATGCGAGATGCCAGTCTCTTTTGCATGAATGCGCTAGAAATTCACAGTTAGACACGGGATGCACCTAATCCTGCTGGCATTGGGGCCTACGTGTAACACGTCCAGGACGTTTCCATAATGCGTTAGGTTGTGACGGCAATGCTTGCGGTGCCGCTCGGGTTGACGCCTTGTCTCGCCGAATCAGGCTACTGCACATGCCCCTGCACCCGTTTAGGATATTATTGGTCAATTCCTCCACCTCGACTTGGGTGATTCGTGAGGGAGTAGACATTTGAGATGATGATAAGAGAGTTGATGTCGTGTCCTGCGACTTCAAAAGAATTCAATGCTAAAATTAGCGCTACAACCCAACGCGCCCAAAGAATGATATATATTAAATTCCACGACAGCTGATACGACAGCTGGTATGTTTTGTCTTTAATATAACCGTTGCTTCGTACTTTACTGCTGCAATAAATACTATGCTTGTGTTCTATTTGTACCACCTGAGGGAATGTATGAGGCGTATGTAACAATACCTAGGTCGGTATTATCTCTACTAGTTCCTCAAATTATGTTTCAAAGACGGCTAGACTGGTGTATCGTGGTTCTTTTTTTTTGAGCTTGAGCACTTGCCCGTAGGCAGTGTTCGGTTCTCACACCGCTCATTGCTAGATTTTTAAAGCGCTTACAGAATGTCTAGGTTTCGAGGTATCTTTATTCTATACCTCTTCGAATTCGTAAGAGTAGGGGTAAGCCATCTGCTGGCTTACGGTGAATCGAAATATATGGGATGTGGCGGCTCGAAGCAAGCTGCGAACGAGACAGAACTGCAACCAGCTAGGGAACCAGCCAGGCTGGACACTGCACGGCCTCAGACGAATAGACCTCCCACTAGTTCAAACAGACCCTCCTCTCAACGACCAGCCTCATCTAAAAGACCGTCTTCCGGCTCCAATCGGCCTTCTACGGGTTCTAAACGACCTTCCTCCAGCTCCAACCGGCCTCCCAGTTCTTCCCACCGTCCATCCAGTTCCAGTCGGCCTCCAGGCAGTTCTCGACGAACTGGCTCTGCACAAGGGGGGCGTCGCCCAAAGTCAAGCTATCAGGCGCATCCAACCATCTACGAAGATCATACGCCCGAGGATAACGATATCATACAAGGGATAATTGTGCTCTGTACGTTGATTGATCAGCATTCTGAGCGTTTTTACGGACAAAATTATTCTTCTTACGTCCGCCGGACTGTAGGCGAGCAACTGGTCAATTATATTACGAGTGGCGGTGGTAACGGTATAGCTCCGCTTAAGTTTTTTGGTAGACTTTTATCTGATTCACGGTGCGAATGTTAGTGGAAACGACCTCAAACGACCTGTCCGCGAAGCTCCGAGCTTACGCCTCGGGTCTTGGAGGCGATAAACGTGGAGACCATATTGTCGCGATTTGTGATAAAGCCGATAAGGTCAAACGTATGCTCCGAAAACATCCATCAGAATGGACTTTTGAGCCATTCGGGAACAATGTATGGTTTCCAGGGGTCTACCAAGACGGAGCTCAGGTTAAGGAGCCCGAGCCCGACTGATCGTAGGCGATCAGTCTCACACAGTATAACCTCTTCACACTTAGTGCCCGCCGACTTCCAACCGACTCCTTCAAAGAAGTTAACGTTCAGTTTCGGCTGATTGCTACCAGATGTACACGACAATTGTAACGAACGCCAATGCTTGGATTCAAAAGCCTCGACCCCCGACGTTATTCGCGGTCGGCCTTCGCAAGGCTGTGGCCTCCGCAAGGCTGTGGCCTTTGTAGCACCGCGGCTTTCGCAAATTCCAGTTTTCGCAACGTTCTAACTTAACTCGTACGATGTGTAAATATTCGTCGACGGTTTGATGGCTGTGATAACCGCACCATAGAGGCGCGGCAAAAAGAGGAGGAAGGCAGCCTTGTCGATTGAGAGGCGGAAGCTGGTTGTGCACTGAGATTTAGGGGTATCGTGGAGACTATAAACCAAAGGAAGTTTTGTATGAAAAGTGGGGGTACCTAGCCTTTAAAGGCAGTTAGTTTATACCTCTTTTTTAGTTAGACTCATATTAGTAGCGGAAAGCTAACGATGTTCTGAGACTCTAGATTGTCGTTATTTTACACTCGAAAGTGTTAACCAGTGCGTATAGATCGTAATATAGATGGTATCGTCATGTACAATTATCAGAACAAGGAGGTTCTACTGTATTACCTTTTTAGAGGGAATGAACTACCGGGAGGACCTATATATATCCCGGGGCTCTGGCGTACATACAGAAAAGCGTTAAATATGGTAAATTGCTGCTCTTCGGTTTTTTGGGAGGAGTTTTGTTAGGTTTATCGCTTTCAAGACAAAATTGGTGTATTAATTTGCTGTACTACGTGTTCTTGCACTCATAGGCCAAAGTGACGAGAGAACATATGCAACGTGCAGAAAACAAGAAATCCTGAGAAAGATACTGGACGGAACACTAGACACAACTTGATAGCATGTAATGAAATGAAAAGTTTTAACTGGTGATAAACCCCGCCCCGCAGAGTTCAACACAAACGTCCTCCATCAAATTTTAGTCGTTAAATGCAGACATCCTGTGCCCACTGAAACAATCCGCCCAGATAGAAAAAGCAGACATCCACCCGTGCTCATAATTTCTTGACAAAAGACCTCCGTTGTGACCTATCGTGAATTTTGGAGAACATGATCCAGTAGATATGCATGCAGATCAGTATTGGCACGACGATGTCTGACCATTGCGCGCCCAGTGATGGCAGCTCGAGAAATTCTCCGTCCGGCGTATGGCGCATGAAAACTATGACTCCCCGCATGCATGGTCAGGGTTCGGCGTGGTGGGCCGCTCCAGTGGCTATCGTCTACTGCACGTCCTTCCCAAGATGAATCTGTGATCTGTTTTGGCCTTGAATGTGTGTCTGCCGCTGTCAACGGCATTGGGAATTCATGGCGCTGCCCCTGCAACTCTAGCAAGGTCGATATATGTAGTAACGTCATGTGGGACTGGAATATGGCGCCCTTGTATGACTCCGCGACCCCCCGCTTTTTCAATATCCATCGAAGCCTTTTTTGCGGGACGAGCTTGTCCATACCCTTCGTCACTTTATTTGCCTTCATCAGAAGAGCTTCGGCTTCTTGTACTGTTCGAGAGATCCATTCCTTCTTTTCGATATGTGGGTGGCCTGCGACGGATTTTTCGAGTTTATCTCGAATCGCGGATATGAGGTCGGAGGTTTGTCTGACTATTTCTTTGTAGACTTTGATTTCTTCGTGAGCCGACCTATACCTGCATCCGAGGTCTGCAAGTGCAAAGGTGGAAATAAAAAGACTAAGTGGATCAGGAACGTTCATCATGGCCTAAAGAAAGGTTTTGAGTTTAGGTAAGGATGGACCAGCGACCAGCGAGACCCACAGTTATTGAGCGGGGTAGTCCAGTTCCAGGAAGGCTGGGTCTAACAAAGAAAGATTGTCGAAGCATATTAGTAGTGTACCTGCCAATTTGAGCCTCTACATATGAGGCGAGCAGTGTGCTACGTGGCGCGCGCGCAACACGTTGCGGTCTCTACTGGGTTGCGGTCTAGGCCGGTTTAGTGTGAGGTCGGTGTACATTAGATCGGTGGGATATCGGTGGGATATCTCCTAGGGCTGGCTACGGGGTCGGCGAGGGGAGAGTCGGGGGCGCCGTTAAGCGTTTGAAGTGGTGATAAGTGTCATGGTATCGCCAAAAGTTCCAGACTGAAGGCAACTAAAACAATCTGTTTAAGGTTTAGTGCCATGCTTGAATGCCTCCCGGAGAAAATCCGATAGCCAATGAGAGCCGCAGAGGTATAAACTGCATTGCCATAAAGGGTCGCACGCCCAACGTAGTTGGGCTTCAGTTGCCCTTAAATGCGAGTTGCACCGCCCTCTGTTCAGCGCCCTTAGGCATTCGTACTACAGGTTTCAGACAAAGCTATCTAGCCTTTTCAACAGGCACTTGCTGCGCAAACAGGTCGAATAGGAACTTCCCTTGTTGTTTCGGAATGGTGCAAAGGCAGCGCATATTTTTATCGGTGTGGTCAGGAGTGCATCTTGCGCAGCACGCAGTCTGCAGCAATGTTGAATCTGGCCCACAGTGCGACCATCGCGTGGCGATACAAGAGTCGGCATGGGGAATCTCCTGCATTACTCTTGCCTGGAGAAAGCCTGACATAGGACCACGAACCGCCCTCATAATCTGCAGTGGGGATCTAGGAAACTAGTAGCCTACTACGTAGTAGTTCCTGAATAGAGCCGACAATCGTACGCTTGAATATTTTGTTTCTTCCATATTAAACAGCTCACGGGTTACTACGCGGCACTTAGTCACTCGTCATATCTACCTAATAAAAAAAAAAAACCTCAAAAGTCTAACGGCACCACTCCAGTTACGCCCTGTCACGAGTCTGGTGATCGGTAAAGATCAACATAGCTATATGTATCCCAGCTCCTAGCTGCCAGGGCGTCCGCCCTGTTGGGACGTCGGGTGGCTGAAACTCGGCCCATTTATAGACCTGAAGGCAACGTCATTTCGCAGAAATACTTTGCGTTTGCCTTACCAACCACATTGCTGAGTGCGACTAGTTCCTCCTTGTGCGTGCACTGCCCGGGGCGGATTGAAACTGGTACTCGTCCATGTTCACCGCTGCTTAGGGCAATGCGCTTGCTCCTTACAATTGTCCGGTACCCGTCTAGGAAGGCTTTGATATTGCTCTTCTTACCAAATATGGGGCGAATTGCCTCTTTAGTAAGTTGCCCTGGTCCTATGGTCGTTCGTTCCGTTTGCCGAGCCATAGAAATAGTGGAAGCGTAGGAGAATGAGTATACGCATCAGATAGTGTCCGAGAAGAGCTCTACAAGCTTACGTGAAGTACAGGCTCACCGGCTCCTCAACTAATTCTTCAGAAAAAGATATATTACTATCTCACAAGCCGCTTTCACCATATTGAAACCGGCCTTCCACCACATGACCGCCAGCCAAAGACCCACTCTATCAATGGTCCCGACTTCGCGTTCTCCGGTGAATAGGGATAGCCCAACTGCTGAAATGTGGGAGAAAATGTACACTACAAAACAGCTCGCTCAGGCGGGGTGAAACAGGGCGCCGAGCCCGAGATTAGCGCGTGGTATGGTACGGCAAGAAAAATTTTAAATGTGAAGAAGCGTGCAGGAGCACTTGCATCCGCAAGACCGGGATCCCCTTCAATCAAATCATAAAAACATAGTCAGACGAAGCAGGCGCCCGCGTGCGCGCGTCGTCATGAGATCTTCCAAACAACGAAAGAAAGGGGTGGAAAACAATGCTGGGAGATGAAACAAGGGGTTAGGATAAAGGAAGCCAGGTGTCCAAGGAAATAAGGCAGGCAGATGGAAAAAAGGAGGGGGTATACTTCAGGCCGTCGAAGATGTGGAAAACTTCATACCGACAAAGAACAAAACCGTAGGGAGAAACGGAGTGCTCGTGGCAAAATGGATACCCAAGCCGCAGCTCCAAGAAAGAAAATTGCTGCAAGCACCCCCTGAAAGCCAAAATAGACACAAAATTGCATAATCATCATCCTACACATGGTCCTGCCAAATCCGCCAAGTAATTTCTCACGATACATCCACGTAGGTCTTCTTTCTCCAAAACCTAGTAGTTATGCGTCTACCCTCCTCCTTCTTGGTTGAGGCATTTGCAGACGCCGGCCTAACTTCAGGAGGACCTGAAGTCCGAAGGAAATCCGCGAGGTCATTCGTATCATTCCTCGTCGAGCGTGCCTCTCTTGCTCCAGAGAAACGTGGCTGTGCCTTGGGCTTGTTTGCCTTGGGTACCGGAGCCGTGATGGTGGAAGAGGCGGCTGCAGGGTTTCCAGCTGAAGACGATGGTGCAGATCTAGTAACCGGTGAAGCAGATAGCGCGCCGTTGGCGCTTGACGAAGCATGGGACGAGCCGTTGATCATGCGTAACCGGGAATTGGCAGCCGCGTGTGCACCGTTAGTTAAAAGGGGCTTAGGATCGTTGTGAGAGGGCGGCTCGACATTGCGTAGGAAGTCGATCAGGCTTTCCTCCTGCCTTCTAGATTTTGGAAGGGCGGTTAAAAGATCCTCGTCTTCGTCATCCGTGTCGATAGCGTACGGGTCCTTAACACGGCGGCGCTTGCGTACAACTTGAGGCTCTGGGACAGTCAGGCTGCCAGCGAGATATTGAGGCGTGTTCGAATATGCTGGCTGAACAACACTTTGCTGTGGAAGAAGGCCAGTTCGTGAATTCATGGATGCGCGAGTCGATTGCTTGGAGTTCGTAGATATTTGAGAGCTATAGGCGGACTCCATCTGACTGTTGTCCGGGGATCTGTCGTCAAGCATACGATTGAACTCGTCGGAATCGACAGTAGATCTAAAGGGCGCGACAGTACGTGGGATTCTATGCTGGCCATCCTGGGAGCTGGGTGGTCCTTGGCGAATGAAGTCGATCAAGTCCGCATTCCCGTTTCCGGAAGCGGCTGGGCTGCGTGGCTCCATATGAGATCTTATCCTGGTGGAAGAAGAACCCTCATGCATCCCATTGATGGACCTGGCTGTAGGCCCAGCTGCATCCTTCCCAGTGATCTTTCTTCCCATTCCGCTCATTGGCGACATTTGCGCTGCAGGCTTTACGCTCGTGGCAGATGTGATGAAGGGCTGCAAAGGCAGTGGGCTGTTATCATCGCGAGGACCAGTTGATCGAATAAAATCAGCGAAATCTCGCATTGATTCTGTCTGAATTCGTGGTTCCCTTGCAGCGAGGCCACTCTTCCGAGCTTTGGTGTTACTTTGGGGTGGGCGAGTGCCTGGCATAGTGACTGGTTGCGGGGAAGCAACCGAGCTTTTCCCCTTGGAAGTTACTCGAGCCGGAACCTCTTGAGCCGCTGACTGAGTTGGTTGTGGGCCGACAGATGACGGCTGCGTAGCATTCGCACGAGGGTAGACTGTGACTTGTGTAGTAGGCTTCGGCGTTTCTACTTTCTTTACGACCGGGGGCTCCTAGCAAGGGTCAATATTAAGATTCCGGGACTATACAGAGCACGGGCCAACTTACGTCCATATCGCGCATACTCTGAGGGGTCAGAGTATACTTGACTGTCTCTTCGCCCCTGACAAGTGAGTCAAATTCCCTCTGTCGATCCTCCTCTGATAATCTCCCGCTCAAACCACGTGGGCGGCTAATACTTGATTCCGAGCCTTTGGAGCTATGTAGAACCGAAGTAGATATAGATCTTGCTGTAGAAGATGTAGAGGAAACACGCTGCAATGCAGCGCGTTCGGTAGGGTAGCCATCTATGCTTTGACCCTTTGAGCGAGTACTATCATTTGAACGCCTCTTGGACGCTTTGTCTAATACAGGACTTTCCCAAGATCGGCCATTCGCGCCGTGTTGCCCGGAGCTTAGTGGCCGCGTTCGCGGAGCCTCAGTGACGCGATTCTCCGGTACATGGTTCTCCTGTGTTACGTCCGTCCAGCTATCAGATTCCTGTAACGAAGCCAAGGCAGGAGTGCGAGAAGATGTCGACGTTGGTCGCGGCGGTGGTAGCTCTTTACGCTGTACGGTTCTCTCAGACATCATTGCGCTTTCGGCAGGACTGGGTGTCTTCCGCGCCACAGGTGGTGAAGCTGAGAGGCGGCGGGAGGTGCGCTGATCTAGCCTACGAGCTCGTTCTAATTCATTCTCGTCAACGTGCTGCGCTAGAATTGCAGCAGCGGAATGCCCGTTCACAAGATTTTCGCTCGGTGGAGGAGTAGGCGCAGCAGCAATAGGCACGTTAGAAGTGCGCGCCACACCAATTGCTTCGGGATCGTTATCCTCATCATCTGCGTGCGCATCCTGAAGGAATGATTTAGACCCCACAGGGGTCACATCATCAGAGCTTGGTTGTGCCTGCTCACGGTAAGGCTCGACTTCCGCGGGTTGCGCCTTGTGAGAATCTACCACCGCATCCTCAATATGCACATTTTCTTCCATAGATTGCAAGTCACGAGAAGATCTGACACTTCGGCCTGAATAGGTACGGACAACCTCTGGTGGTCCTGATGGTGAGATGGACATTCTCTTCGACTGCAACACTTCTGAATCGCCCTCATCTCCGCTGACAACTGGAGTCTCCATATTCTCACTGTCGCTTTTTAGAGAAGTGTCCTTTGGTGAGCTAGTCCCTACAATAGTTGCGACTGCAGCTGCAGCTAATGAGGTCGCTCCTGCTAAGGCTCCGGCCAAAACTCCAGATTTGACGCCCTTTGATTCGTCCCCTAGATGCTCTTGCCTTTCCACTGGTTCTTTTTCTTCCGGTGCCTCCAGTGGTTCTGCTGGTTCTAGTAGTTCTTGACCTTCCGATGGTTCTGCTGCTTCGGATACCTTTCCATCCTCTAATGGTTCTGTTTGCTGGATTGGTTCCTGTCCTTTCATTGGTTCTTCGTCCTCTATATAGGAACCGCTCCCCACCATCCTTTCCATGGGGGTTACAAAGGCAGAGTCGTCTGCAGGACGCGACGGGAAGACAAAGGGAGTTAAACCCGGAATAGGCATGGATGAAGGACGTGGCGCATGTGAACGTCTGAAGATGGTATCGTCTAGCAGAGATTGGACCGAAGACATCAATATGAAGCTGGCCGGTCTTCGGGATGGTCTGACAGTTGGAGTTTCACTACCATTGCTATCTTCATCGAATTGACGAGCAAGCCCAGGAACTTCGATTTCGGCCACATCGTTGTCGCTCATTGGAAGAGGTATATTGGCGGCAATATCAGTCTCGGTGATTTCGTGCTCTGGAACCTCAGCCAGAGATTGCGATCTCGAAGCGTCCCCGCCTAGGGCCGACTCAGTAGTATCAAGGCTTCCTCGGCGATCTGAGAGGCCTATTATGTTGGGAATACCGCGTGTAGGCCCTCCACGGGAAGGGGGCGGTGACGAGAGCGGGCCAATTGGCGCCCGCACGCGTTTTCTCCACGTCCGCCAAAGTCTACCGAGAGTGGAGTTCAGGGCAACCTTCTCGACGTCGAATTCTTCGACGATCACTCGTTCGAGCTGCACTTCTTCACCATCCATGGACTTCCGAGCTGCCTTCTTCATTTTCGCAGACATTCTTGCGAATGCAGCTTGGCCGGAAACTATGAGAGTCTGCTCTGCAATGTACTCTATCACCGATGTCAGGAAGATAGCAGCTGCCCAGGACACGAGCCCCAATTCCTCATTATTGCCATCGTCGAGGGTGAGGCCGCGTTCTTGCTCGACGTAGCGCTCCTCGTCTTCGTCCTCGAATTCTCCTAGCCGTGTATACACCATGATGCGCAATCGGGTGCGCTTCCACACCATCTCGACGCCCCACTTCTCGAAAGGGTCTTGCCCGGTCTTCCCAGCAGGAAACTCTTCATCGTCGCCAGCTAGGAGACCCTGCAGTTCTTCATCAGCCGTAGCCATTGCCTCGCGCGCGAGTTTCGGTTTCAGGACATCGGTGATGGCGGGTCGGATGGCGGTGAGCGAGGGCGATCGGGCGGTGGAGAGGAAGGAAAATAACAGATGGTCCAGAAAGGCATTGAGCAAGCTAAGCGCCTCGTCGGAGTAGAGGGCATTGATGAGGAATGGCGAGGCGTCCTCATCGAAGTCGAGCTCCTCACATAGCTGCGCGTTGTGGTGGTCGGTGACTATCTGCGAGGCAACAGAAGCGGCAATGTACGCTGGTGGAGGTCGCACATTGGTAGGTATCTGAAAGGACGCAGAACCGGCGATTGAAGGCCTATCGCTGCTGAAGCTCGCTGCCCTGCTCGACCTCGGCGAGGTAAACTCCACAGCTTCGGAGCGGGTATGACGGTGCATGGTTGGAGAGGTCATGGTTCCAAATGCAGTGAGGTTGCGCAGCTGAGGGAGCACAACAAAGGATGATGGATTATGAGGATTTGGCGTAGGAATAGTTCAGTCCGGCTGGAGGGGGTTGGGATCGCTCGGCGACCTTGTAGAAGGGTGGAGAGGTCGAGCAAAGAAACAAAAAACGGAGGCAGCACAGCAGAGGGGTGGGCAGTGTTTCCCGCTAGTTATCCATTCTGCGACTAGAATTGATGAAGCGTGATACGTAGGATAATCGGGGATCTTGAGGAGGCGGTGATGGATAGGAGTTCGGATGGCTGAGACTTTAGAAGGTTTTGGTGTAGAGCAAGATCCCAGTGTCGATCTTGGCTCCCGGTCGCTTCGGTGAGGATGATTGTCCGCAGGTTAATTAGGCAAAAAGTGTAGTAAAAGAAACAAGATAAGTCAGGCTGGCTGGGATGAAACATGCTCCCATACAATATGTGGGAGTCTAGAGTGCGTATATGCAGTCTTTTGGCGGTTCTCTCATGTTGACGCGTTGATTAGCCATGTTCCTTTCAACATGAGGAGGGTCTGGTGGAGCCATAGAGAGACATCGCTTTCCGCTCTAACGGCGGCCACTAAACACTTCGCAACCCACCGGGGGCCATCCTGACTCGACCGGCATTCTTCTAGCTGCCTTTTTTCCCCATGGTTCCCTCTCCTGAACAAAGCCTGGGGATGGTGTCCGCAGACCTCTGTTGGACTACACTCCTACACGTCGATAGCACTCGACAAGACCTGCCTTTAGCGTGAGGGACAAGGTGGGGATTCCGAATGGCGGCGCAGATCTTGCCATTCTTCTCTACGGACGCTCGAAAATCTCGCTCACCTCTGCAGAGTCCTCTGCAGAGTCCTTTGCATTTGCCCGGACTGCCGTCCTTGACTCGCAAAGCTGGGTCGGCCCTTGACTACTGGGACCACTGGGACTGCTGGGACCACTGGGACTACTGGGACTATTGTACTAGGAATACTTGGCCGATGGGTCTGCTGGGTCTGCCGAGGTATGGTGCCCAGCCTGTGCTCGCGCGACTTATTTTACTACCTAACTATTGAGGTTGCTAGCGGCAAGCTCTGTTGCTAAGCCTGCATCTACCGTGGCTGACCTGCCTTCATACTGAATGAACACCACGGTTGCGCCACAGTGAGGCTAACGTAGGTACCGAGTTGATACGCCTGGGGGTTTCAGACATGCATGTGAACCCGCTGCCGTTTCTCCGATTCGTTTTTTTCGAGAAAGGAAAACCGCCGACTTGCTCTCTAGCAGAGCCCTTGCAGAAGGCCATGACACCCAAGACTACGATGTCGAATGAATGTCACGTAACTAGCATTAACTCCCGGACTCACATAAGCGGGTAAAGATTGAATCGGACTGGACGTCTGACTTTTGGATCGTTGCAAAACATTATTTAACAGGCACTAGCGCATCTCGCTTCGTTCAGATCCTCATAAATCGCAAAGAATTCTCCGAAAAACAATATATTGGTTCTCATTCAGGAAGTTTCTGGTGCTTTTTTACTCCTTTGGCGTACATCGCGCTCCGTCGCCGCCGTTAACGCTCAATCACCTCAAACTCTGTGTCTCTAAAGCATGTCTCCGTCGCCTCGTGCTGTGTCCCGTATCGACCAATCAAACGGCGGACATAATCAGCTGACAAGCAAAATGTCTGATGACATCCTGTGTAGGTCTCATTACTATGAAACTTCCTCCCTGTAACCTTCACTTGTCGTCTATTTCGCTTTTTTGAGTTCGCAAGCTTCTAAGATCTGAAGCGCTGCTCCACGGAAAAGATGTGACTAATATCCGAGGTCCTAGGTGCTTTGCCGCAACTTCTTCCGTGGCACCTGCACTTCCTCTCACAAGCTCCTGAGGGCTATGGTTGCTTTTACTGAAGTGTGAGTACATGTGTGCATGCTACTCATGGGAATGTACTTGTTCATTTAAGCTCCCGAAATGAGCTGTAAGATTGCTGACTGCCCCGCTTGGTCCATCGGCGTTATCCGTTAGTGAGACTCAGGTTTATCCCCTGGAGGTTTTGCTTCAGATTGAGAATTTCTCATCATTCAATTTCCTGGTATTGTCGAACGGACTGTCAGCCTTGTATAAAGCGATAATGACTATTTCAGGCATTGTTCTTTGTTCCTGATAGGGGAGGCTAACGATAGCGTAACGGCTAACATACTCGGCATAGGCGAAGCGAAGCAGAAGTTACGCGTTTAGCATCAGCAGAAGGCAGAGTAGGGAACTCTGAAAACGTTCCGCAAGTAACACCATCGTACTCGACATACGTCGTACTTCGTTAGACCGGGCTTGGCAACTCACCGTCTCAGATCCCTGAGAACGTTACTAGTATCAGGATCCTCTCAGCGGTACCTGGACGGTAACCACGATCTCACGTTCCGACCGAACCACCACAACCTTCGACCTAATTTCCAAGTAAGTGTGACTTATCCTTATCTGGGGAGACAACGGGATGCTCACCTTCATGATCGTAGGGATAATATTCGGAGGTCAATGCTCTTTGCTTCGCCTTCATTTCGATCTGCGCCCATCCACCATTACTAATATCGGCAAAGGGCCTCCAGTCCCCACCTTTTGTCTGACGGTATTTGCAATCACAGCAATAGTCATTACTATTTGTGGACCCAAGACTCTCTAGATATGAGCATCCAGTGTGGCGTCCGTTTACTACTCGGGAGCGTATACACGGTTCTCCGACGAACCGCTCTCGTCCCCAGTGGCGACATGGCCTATGAAAAACATGCTCGGTGTGGCACATGGCGACTATGGTCTGATTGGACGCCTTCTATCGACGCGCAGGCTTTTGCAAGTTCAGCTACTTTTCCGGTGACTCTTTGTCCGGCTACAGTGTGCAGCTGAACAATATAGGATAGGGGCAGTCGGCTGTGAGTTAAGGACGAGAGCCATAGTGAGTTCTTCCATGGCTGTCTATTTAATGAACTGAATAGTATTGTGCAAACAGGACAGCATTCGCGCTCGGTTCAAGAGTGTTACACCGTGGTGCCAGCGCAGCTCAACAATGTCTTCATTATATTCACTTTCCCAGCCCGAACATTGTTTGCGAGAGCCTCAGTATCAGAGCAACAAGCGATCTGGGGTTTCACGGTGGTTGATTCCTCTTAACAGGTCTCAGTTCACCATGCCCACAGCGGCAGCCCGGGCCGGCCGTCAGCCTTGCTGTCGAAAACAAAAAAAAAAAGCTGAATGGGGGGATGGAAGCTTGAACGATTTAATTCCAGTTGGAGGACAAGGCGGCTGCATGGCACGCAAGCCCTCCCGCTGCGGGCAACCTTGTTGATCGGCGCACTGGTCTGGCACGGCCGGTGGGGGAACAACGGCGGCGAATGCTCTGGAAAACAAGGCGTTAAAGAGCAGGAAGCCTCACAACAAATGGCGCGGCGAAGCAACGAGCAGCGAGCAGCGGGGCAGCAAACACACGCCTTTGCAAGCCGAAGAGATTATTTCAAATCAAGTGTACGTGTGTTTCTGGAGCTGCTCGGCCGATGGGCAAACTTGGGGTGAAAGGCGGATGTCACGTGAGAGCGCTCTCAGTCGAGGTTACACTGAGATTTATTGCCTTGGAGACTCAGGCCGACTTGGTCGGGCATAGTCTGGTTATTGGCATCAGAACCCCCACTGCCGTGTTGAGCTGCGGGAGATGCTGCAGCCCTGCCAAGGCAAGTCTGTTCGCCGGGACGATCCTTCACTGACCAACCCGCCCGGCATTATTCTCCGCATTGCGTGCAAGGCTTTGCCTAGAAGTTCAGCCCTGGGGGGGTAGGGCAGGTAGGTAGCAGCTCCCGGACCAATATGGTGCTTCCACTTGGTGGAAAAGTACAACAGATGCTAGCACTTTGCTCACTTTGCTCACTTGGTGGGACTTACCTAGCTCCCCCACAGGATGGCCCACAGAGGCTAGGGAGCTATCCCAACTGAACAACATCCCTCTCGAGGGGTGACTAGCCTTCAGCGGTAACTCCCTCCTCTGCTGCGCTTAGCTCGGATGGCCATCGGCTGACACGACTACTTGCCCATGCCGTACCAGAGCGTCCGACGTCTCACCCACGGTCCTCGCAAAAGGACGCCTTCCCCGTTTTCACCGCTCAGGCTCCCGCCTCGCCAGTTGCCTCATGCAGGTACACGGGTGTTGCCACTAGGCCCAGGTCGGAGTGCGGGTGAGATATGGTGCTTAGTATATTTAATTTGGCACAATCAGATCAGCGGGTCATATTTCGACTAGAGAGGAGGGGAGGGGGGAGGGAAGCGGGTATCTGGGTCATGTGCATAATGCACGACATGTTATATGTCGATCTGAGTTAAGATAAATTGTATAGCCGTTTGATGTGCTCCAGCGGAGAAAGGAAGTGCTGAATGCCAGCCTTGCAAAGCACGTGGGATTCGATCTTGCCCTGCTAAACCGAAAGCATTGCTAGCGTCATCTCATCGGATGCAGCGTGGCCCCCCCAAGAGCCTCATGCCCAAGCCCAAGCCTTTTGCCAGGGCACACCTCCCCCCTTCCCGCATTTCCCCACCCTGCCCTTCGTCCATGGCCGGTCACAAAAGTTCGTTGGAAAAGCGAGGTTCGTTTGGGCTTCACCGAGGAGCAAAGGAAATGTCACAGTTCAGTCAAAGTGCCGACGGTGGCGGGCCGAATTACGTACAGGGCATCATTAATGGACAGCCAATGACAGGACAGGTTTCCAGCAGAGATAAGAGGACCCTGGATCGGCTTGGGCACAGGGGCCGAAAGCAGCTAGGGCTGAGGCGAGTTTTGGCGGGGTTGGGGGACTTTTGGCCGGTCGTAGGCTGGGGACTTGGGAAAAGCGTTGGCATCCGACATCGCTGTAGTGTTGGGTTTGCTACCCCAACATTCAGAATCCCTTTCCCGGCAGGGCCGAGACAACGGAAGGGAATTGCTGCGATTTTCGCCATTATCCAATCCGTGGGGAGGGTAAATTAAGAACCGAAGAAGCTAAACTTGGATGTTGAAGCGCGGACTGAGGTTGGGGGCGGAGCTGCGCGAAAAAAATGGGCGGGCGGCGGAAATCTCTGCAAGATCGTGGGGAAAAATTGCCGCATCTCTGCTTGCCAGCATTGTTTGGTGGAATGCACGAAAAAAACGCACAGGAGCATTCTGGGCTGACCAGGCGACCGGGAAAAACAATGGGGGGGGG
>KV750900.1:0-13536 GCA_001692915.1 Glonium stellatum
TAATAATAATAGAAGTAATAGCAATAATAATAGAAGCAATAGCAACGATAATAAAAGTAATAGCAACGATAATAGAAGTAATAGCGACGACGATAGAAGTAACAGCGACGACAAAAGCAATAGCGACGACAGGAGCGACGACGACGATAGAAGCAACGGCGACGACAGGAGCAACGACGACGACAGAAGCAGCGGCGACGACGATAGAAGCAACGACGACGGCAGATGTATACACTAAAGTCTTCAGATTATATAGCCAATGCACTACTTTTAAGACAGGGGCTTATAGCCAAAGCGGCCGATTGGCTTACTTATATGCACTGACGCCTCTGCGCTCTATCCTTTCCTTCCACCTGTTCGAATCGGGTTAGAGAACTGGAGCTCCAGGAGCTCTACAGCCTTAAATTCACTCCATCCACAGATTAAATTGACAAGATCCACACCCAATGCAACATCGGCTCCACGCTGGAGCTCCAACTTTAACCCAGTCCAATTAGATCACTGCAGCGGAGGCAGAGGTAGAGGCGGAGACGCATTAAGATAGCAAGACGGCGAGACAGTAGACAGTAGAGTGATGAAGATAATAACAAAGGTGGTAAAGAAGGTGATAATAAAGGTGGTGACGAAGGTAGTAACAAAAGTTAAAACGGGGATAGTTAAATTATTTTGGTAGACTCATAAATACGTGCGTCATTAGTATGTCGTTATAACTTCTGTGTATCTATAATTAAAGCGACTTAAAATTGACGTCCAAACGACGTTAAATTATTTCTGCAGTATGGAAGTGAATCTGCTTGAGACTCGCATTTATGGCTAGCTCTCATTGATTCTAACGACATACACCAATGCTATCATCTCACCATAACATTAACATATTTTTCCGAAATGAAGTTGAATCTTCAATATTGAGGACCATATACAGCCCAACGCGTAATTCAGAAATGTCTCTAAACTCACGCTCCTCTATCGCCGCCACCAGTTCTAAGTACTGGAACTTACGCCTGCTTCAAGGCGTTAACTTTTCTATAGTTTACCAAGGGCCAAATGAAGCTTCCTAAGGCACTTAGTCTTAGAGGTTATAATGAATCTGAGAGGTACCAGTACATTCTATCTATGGTGGAAATGCGGCTGCATCCTAGTGTACAAAAGAAAATGACCTAATAATTAGGTATGTAAATATATCTTTCTTATATCGCCTCCATCCTCAACTTCTCAACTCTACTCCCTAAGCTCCCACTAGACCCACCAAGGCCTCTCCTGCCCATGCGCGGCCCAGCCCCCATCCCATCAATACTCCTCAGTGGGCTCATCGACCGCGCCTTGCGCACCCCGACTGCAGTCGCCAAGCCAAGCCGCACCTCCAGCTCCTGCTCGAACCCCATGGCGCGGACACTCTGCCGCTTCTCCTCGCCAAAGAACGTGATCGGGATCTTGACCGGCAGGCCCTCGAAGCCCTCTTCCTGGCCCTCGAGTTGCGGCCGCCATTGCTTGCTGCGACGGACCGCAACCCCGGGCCCTACCCCTATTCCCACTCCTACGCCTATGCCTCCTCCAAGCCCGGTAACATCCCCGTCAACGACCCCACTTATCCGCCTTAGCGCGCTACGCGCGCTCCCGCTCCCACCCGCGCTACTGGACACCTCGGTCGACGCGCCGCTACGCGAGCTGCGGGTGGAGTAGGCGACGGAGGGTGGGGCGGGGAGGCCGGAGAGACGGTGCGGGCGGGTTAGGGAGACCATGGAGCGCGAGTAAGGCGCTGTATGGGAGAAGTTTGGCGCGGGGTTGGGGAGATGCGGCAGCGAGAGCGAGGCAGAGAGGCGTCGGTCGTACGTTATCGGTAGAGGGGGGTGAATGGCGCGCCAGGCGGAGTCGGCGAAGGCGGGTGGGACGGGAAGAGGTACGAGGGGGAGGGCACTGCCGAGGGAGGATTTGCGCTGTGGGAATGTGTTGGTGTGTGGGAGGGAGTAGAGGGAGGTTGTTCGGAGCGGGTAGAGCATTGGTGGGAGGGGTGGAGGTTGTGTGTGTGAGGCGAACATCCCGAGGCCGAGAGAGTGGACAAAGGGTGGGGAGGATGGGGGAATTGGTGGTAGTGGAGCGTCGAGGTCTAGAGCCTCGATATCAGGGTTGGAGACGGAAGCGGTGCGCATCGAGGAGCGCGAGCGCGAAGTTGAAGAAGAGAAGGAGACGGTGCGCGATGGGCGGGCGGAGGACTTGGGTGTTGTGGTTGTGGTTGGACATGCCGGAGGGTTGTAGACGTTTCTGAAAAGGTCGGCTTCGAAGGGACGTCGCACGACGGCGAGGATGCCGAAGAGTACACAGGATGCGATTCTGTGCAACATTAGCCGGTGTTTAGTTCAGTTATGAGTATAGAGGAAGGACGTACAGTGCAATAAGTGACATGGTAGCACTTATTCGACTCACGACGCACGTAGGTCCTGTTTCCCATCCTGGCTTATGTGTACTGCTAGGGAGACATACGGGCTGACGCGCCGCCGTGATTAAATTCCAGCCTGAGGTCAGAAGCCATAGTATGCAGAGTGTTACCGCAAGCCGAATTGCTACGTAACAAGTCTTCTTTAGCAGCGAACTCTGAAGCCGTGTCTCGGACCATGTCTTCTGTTTTCGTGATACAACGGTGTGAAGGATAGTGTATAATATGGATACAAAGGCCTAGATATGGTGTAAGTCGCTATTGTAAATGTTTATATCGTGAGTCTTACTGATGTGAGGGTTAAGATTTGCGATACCAACATTGTGATGTCGCGGGAATCAGCTCCAAACAGATAAAATGACGCTATGAGAGAGAAAATAGAGCTCCAGAGCAGAATATTAAGGCAGACAGTAATAATAATTAGTGTCAATTGTCGGCGAGGTATTTTCCTTCTCGTCGGAATGATGGCGATAGTGGTAGCCTCAGACTTTGGCAATTGACTCGCTCCGCTGCTGCTGCCCTCGGAGCGGGCCATTGAATTGATGGCGGGAGGTCTCCAGCAATGCGCAATATTTTTTTCGCCTAGAGAGATGGCGGCGAGAGTGGCAGGCAAGGGATTACACAGGACAACGAAAGGAAAGTAAACGAAAGTATCATCTCGAAGATGCAAAGAAGACTTCCTACCTGCCTTCTAGATTTTTCAACATAACTGGAATTCGAATGAGAGGCTGACGACCGTAGATTCCGACGGACGGCTGGTGTAGAGAAGCTTCGACACTCCATATTGAGCCTGAAGACATTTCTCAGACCGACGGTGTCTCAGACACGTTGGCAACGGCGGCTGGCACTTCGAATGTAGTGAACGCATTGAATACATTCCAACGACACGGATGGGAGAATTGGCGGGGAGATGGAAGATTGTAAGGAATGGTGGTCGATGGACAAGCGAGGAATGCTGCATGGCGTGACGATCGTTTGCAGAGCCGCCGCCACACAAATCATGGTGTTTTGACTCTGACAGAACAATATGCTAGAAACATTTTTACATAAGCAGCCGCATTGATCGCAATTAACAGCAGACTGCTCTTCATAATTACAGTCGCGGCACAAGCACGTGCGAATTATGCAGCATTGATTCGACGGGGAAAAAAGGAGAAGTGGCAGTAATCGCTGCCGAGTCTAATACCCGATGTATCTTACACTACAATACTTGCGACACCTTTCGAGCACAGCTCCCGAATTTCTTCACTGTCTCAGCACCCTAGGGGACTTTGCGAATTTCATACTGTTTACAAGCCTCCGCCAAGCCTGCAAATCTGGTGCCGCGTGCTTTGCCCGGCCCAAACTGGGCATCTCTGAGGGCACAGTCCCGCATTCCGACGCGAATGGGGTTAGTGAGGCGACCAGTTCGGGTGATTGGAATTACCCGCTTCTGAGCCCAGCTGGCCTACAAGAATGCTAATTGGTTGCTTCTGGTGATGATCGTGACGCACAAGGAGCTTAAATCGTCGGCGCAATTTGCTACAACTCGACGTTCCCGGTACGGTTATTGATATATGTCGCATTCGTGTGACTTGTCCTGTAGCTCCTGCAGCGTGCAAGTTCGGAGTGAGACGTGCCGAAGGTGAGATTCGAGCTTCGATCTGCAGCGGAAACTCAAAGGACCAGCAGAAGGACCAGCAGTAAAATGAGGACGAAGATAAGGACGGCTATGCAGCAGCTCGACATCTTGTCTGGATGATAAGTCAGATATTAGTAACATTGTTACACCAAATGGGTTCGGAGGGGGAGCAGCTACCTTCGTTCTTTTTGATGACCCAGCCAACTTTCTTAAGACCATTCTGTAGTTTTCCTCCAACTCGATCAGCGACGTTATCGACATCATTCAACAGCTCTCCTTGCTCCTCTAGTTCCCTTCCCATATCATCCGCTTGCTGACGCAAATTGCCCACTGTTCGGAACACGCCGTCCAGAGCTTCATCTTGTTCATGCATCATTTCAAGCTGCCGCTCTTGCTCAAAAGCGGCGTACTCGTCCTGATCATCGAATGAATCTGGGTCTGGTAAAACATCCCCATTTATTACGCCCTTGCCCTTATTTTGGGCTTCATGGACTGTCTTGAGGAGCTCTTCCCTCATGTTTTCCACTTCATCACCAACCTCCTTGACCAATCTCCGCCTCCGCTCAACCTCATCGATCTCAAGCCCAAATCGGTATGGGTCATGCTCAACAGCTTGGACACTCTCCACGAGATCCCGGAGATCTGAACTCAGATCTTGCAAGGTTTGTTCGAGTTCATGACGTGCCTCTATGAGCTCAGGGGAGTTGGCAGAGGATGCAGAGGAGCGTATGCGTAAATATGAGGCAAACAGGGGCCGTGTAGTGTTAAGCGCGGATAGAACGTCCCTGGAAGCATGTTTAGTGAGATCCCTAGATCGCGTTGATGACAACTCACGCTTGAACCTGCAGGAAGGGGTCCTCTTCATTAGATGTGAACATCATATTGAATGAGATGCAGCTTTAGTGCCGAACGTCTTACTGCAATTAAAGAAAGAGCAATTACAAATAATTATGCGTACGGATGATTTGGAGGCCTGCTGTTGCACGATGATGAAGCTCCCAATGCCGAATATGTCCCGAGCGAGCACGTGACCACACCTTCGTTCCGAATTAATTTTTGTTTCTAATGAGCTTCGTCAGCTTTCTCAGGATTACTGCGAAGTTTTCCTTAGACAGCCCTAATGAAACCTGAATCACTCTATATGGCTCGAGGAAAAGAATTCGCTCAAAATGGGACCCGACCAACCCCTTCCTTTGCCGGCTGAGTTCGCCGATGTTGATTTATACGCGGATTCCTTGTTGCAGTTTGCGACTACATCATGGATGCTACAAATTCTCTGTGGAGGGGTCCATATACTAGATTTTTTCACCAGAACGCCAGATTTATACTCGACTCTTCTACCTCAAGCGTGGCGGGATTGGTTCAAGAGCATGGATATCATGGATGTCTTAGATCTTTTGATGAGAGAAGACCTAACCCAATTTAGAACATCATCTGCTGGACCCTTGGAGGAAACATCATCTCAAAATGCTGCATGGCGTGGAGGACCACCTCCGCCAGAAGACTTGATTCAATATGTACGCGATGTGCGAAAGCACTGCTTAGATCGCCAGTTTCCTCTCCCGAACTCAGGACTATCAAATAAAAAGAGCACTATTGCACGTCACATCGCTATTGGCATGAAAGTCAAAAAAGTTCATGAAGTTGATAACTTCGCTCGTTATGTGGACAGGCTGACTTCAGACATAGCAGTTGCTCAAAAGCGAGAAATTACGCATCTGGTGGATTTCGGTTCCGGTCAGAACTACCTTGGTCGTGCGCTTGCTGCCCAGCCATATTCCAAACATATCGTAGCTGTTGAAAGTAAGCAGCATAATATTGAAGGTGCCAAGGTTATGGATGTCAAAGCCAAACTAGTAGAGAAGCCAAAAATAATGAGGAATAAGAAAGCATACCGAGCCGGCCTACGAGATGACACAGACGCAAACCAACATTGCAACTTGGATGGTTGTACGAAATTGCCTGAAGTGATCAGTACAAGTAAAGTTGCCACAGCGGATACCGAAAAACTAAACAACCCAGGCGTAAATCAGGTAGTGGATAACTCAAAAACAATCACTACTACATTCCAACTGTACACTGAAGGCCATGGAAGTGTACAGTACGTAGAACACCGAATAAAAGACGGCGAACTAGGGCCAGTCATCGAGCAAATAATAGACACACCACAGATCCAGCAAGACAAACCAAAAGAAGAGCTTTCTATCGTGGAAGAAACCAGCAACCCCCTGTCACTCCCTAAATCATCCGAGCCAAATCTAATGGTAATATCACTACACTCCTGCGGTAACCTTGTTCATCATGGCCTCCGTTCCCTGCTCTTAAATCCTTCAGTTAGTGCAGTTGCAATGGTGGGATGTTGCTATAACCTCGTCACTGAGCGCCTTGGCCCGCCAACATACAAACTTCCCACCCTCCGTCCTAACCATCCACGTCTCATCACAACCTCAACAGCATTCGACCCCAATGGCTTCCCTATGTCAAATCGACTCGTTACTTACCCGATACCACAAATGACGGCCCCTGGCGCTAACGAAGAGCACACTTCCGAACCGCCCACCGGTATCCGGCTGAATATCACCTCGCGCATGATGGCTGTCCAAGCGCCCCAAAACTGGGGCCACGACGATAGTGAGCTCTTCTTCACGCGGCACTTCTACCGCGCACTCCTCCAGCGCATCTTCCTAGACCGCGGCGTCGTGTCCGCACCTGTCGATGACGACGGCATTGTTGGCGGCGTCTCCGCCGCCGGCCATACTAGCAAAGTAAACTGGACGCCGCCTGATGGTTCTAGACCCCGTACCGGGACTAACGGCGGTACCACCCCACTCACAATTGGCACGCTTCGCCGGTTCTGCTATAGCGACTTCGTGTCGTACGTCCGTGGTGCATTGGCGAAACTCACTTCGCCGAATTCGCCTTGTGCGATTGATCCCGCCTTTATTGCGGACAAGATGGATGGTTTGACGGATGCAGAGATTGTCAACTATGAAGAGCGCTATCAGGAAAGGAAAAAGGAGTTAAGCGTGATGTGGAGTCTTATGGCCTTTAGTGCAGGAGTAGTAGAAGCAGTTATTGTTGTGGATAGATGGCTGTGGCTGAAGGAGCAAGAACAGATAGAAAGCGCGTGGGTAGAGCCGGTGTTTGAGTATGGCATGAGCCCGAGGAATTTGGTTGTCGTCGGTATAAAAAAGCAGAATGCTGCTATCCACAGCTGATCCTGTTACATATTGACAAGGCAATAGAACGAAGCGGTTTCCTCATTTATGAGGCGAACATCAGCATTTGGTTTTCCAAATCTAAAAGTATTTTTAAAAGTTTATGATGCTTCAAACCCTAACAAGGTTCTTAGTGACTGTAGTGCACACGAGAGGCTGCAGTAGTCTAAAGCGTATTGTGCACGGACCAACACCTTCATTTCACTTCATTCGTCCCTTAGTGAAGTGTATTTTCACTACTCTTCAGTCCATGGCTATAGGGATCTTAAATATCACTGTTGCGCAAGCTATATAAATATATCCATTATGTTTTTACGCATATTATTCTCTTCTTCCATAATAGAGCTTGCAGACTCCTTGTTGTCGCTTTGTCGTCTGTTCCGTTAAATTCAACTAACCCTCTAGATTTTGCGCCATATTGAGAGCGGTCAGTATGCTTACTCGCACATGGAATTAGCAAACCATCTACCCGGACTCAGAAGCAAACATTTCGCTTGTTTTAAAGATACGACTGTGATCACGACATGTTTGCTTTTGCATGACCTGTTCTTTGCAAGCGGGCAGTATTAAATAAACGATTTGTTCGAACAAACCACCTCATAGCCCGGCGAACAACTCATATATAAACAAAATCATTAAAGATTGCCTCATCAACACACCGTTTATACATTTGTATAATCTTTCTTATTGATAATAGCGCCACTTCATACTAAGGCCACCATGGCACGTTTTATGGCTCTTCCTCTACCTCTAAAGGTTCTAGGTATTCTCCATCTTCAACTATATACGGCGGTAGCCATCATCATGAAAAGCAAGGCTTTGCTCGTTTCATTATCTCGTTGTTGTCCGGCAATCATGACGTCTTCATCTACCGTCTTTCTTATTTCTAATATCTGGTAAGACTAGAAGGTCGATGCACATGACTTGCAGTCTATATTCTCTATGCCGACACCGGGTAACTCGGCCCTGACCACGTTCTTTGATTTTCTTCGCCTAGAGGTCATTCACGGCCATTCAGGCTGGGACTGTGACTTGGAACTACTACATGAGTGAATGTTCGCAAGGCCACTAGCGCCGTTGCAGTCACTACTTAACTTCGCCCACTTTCTTCTTTTTTCTTCCCTCCACCACTTCTTTACTATCTGCACTTTGGCGATCGGATCTAACTCTCAGTCTCAACACTATTGTGGTAGACAGACCCAAGTCCTACTATCACTTGTTCATTGAATCCACTATCGTCGGTGAGTACCCTGCCTATTCTGGGCCTTGACGTGACTCGTCTTTACCCGGGAGCATCTGAGCCTTCCAGTTGACACCAACCAGAGGTGCGATCCGTCACTACTACACTTTTAAAGAACTATCTGCTTCTCATAAACATCAAGTCTTTGTGTGAGTCTCTAACCAATGTGCGACACGCTGGCGTAAAATGTCTGATTTTGATTCTGAATACAATAGTGTCACAGAGTGACGCCGATCTTCTCTGTTATATTCGTGATACAAGACCTTCTTCAGTATGTCGCTTCTCTAGCTTTGCATGAAAGCTTCACAGTTAATGAACGTCGCTTCAGTCGAAGCAGCAAGACATTGTTAAAGAACTAAGCTGACAGTAAACCAAAAGAGCTAATACAATGTCTGACTCTACCATCACCATTGAGGCATCACGCGCGATGTACCATGCAGAGCGTACTAAGCGCATTGCTGCTGAAGATCAACTGCGTGCTTCCGAGGCTAAACATGCCACCTTATTAGCGCAGTTTGATCTACTCTTTCAGAGAGCCGAGGATTTCTGGAATCAAATGCAAGCTCTCAAGAAACAGCTGCATGGAGACCATCAAGACCCTATCTCACCCGCTTCAGGTCGCAGCAGTGTAAGCGACAGCGTCCTGTTCGTACCTATTCTTTTTTGCTGATAAATGATTGTGAAACATCAAGACTCAGCGAGCCCTGTCCAAAGATACGCTTGATCACGATAATGCCATTTTTGCTCTGCCGGAAAAGCCTACACAGCCAACCGCTACGCCAAACACGAGCAGCAAGACGGATAACCAAGTAGCTCACGTTCCTTCCGCACAAGTTCAGAAGAAACAAGATGCAGCTACTTTGGACTTCCGCACGATAATAGCAGAGGCGGTTGACGTAGAAGAAAATGATGGGAACGGCACAACATTGGTTAAGACTTTCGAAGCAGAAGTGGCGCTTGATACGCGAAATGACGGCAGTTCTGCTGCTGTCGTACATTCTATCCTTCGCTACGCTCTTCCAAACGAGTCAGCCTTCGGATCAGATTTTGAGCATGCTGCTGCGGGTCTTCCCGCGTCTGACATAGCGGAGGCGAAGATGACCGTGTTGATTGACGCAACTACAGCGTGGAGACCAAACCAGCTCCACTTCAAATCCCCAATACACTACGGCGTGAAGTTGATGAACAGACTCGCTTTACTCAAGGCCTCGGCCGCTGCCGTTCACCAAGGGCCGCATGTGCCCGTTGTCTATCCGCCGGCTACGGCTTTGCCTGCTCCAGTTGTAACTTCAACTGTCCTGATCACTACAACCACCCTAGCCGCGCCGCCAGTCACTGCAGCGGCAATTTCAACTGCTTTAGTGCCTTTCTGGGCCTTGCCTTCTTCGACGGTACCTTTCCAGGCGAGTGGATTGGTCAGTACGAGCTTACCAAAGCGTAAGCTGAGACGATTTAGGGTAAGAATCATGAGAAACTTTTGCAAATGCCTTTGGAAGAATATTTGATCCTGACACGTATAGGAAACACGCTGCCCCAAGAAGCGGTGCTCATATGCTCTGTGGTTCAACCTACTCCCCCCGAGAGGCCCAAAGAGGCTGGATAAGCCGATTCGCCTGCGAAGCAACAAATGTGACCTTAATAAGATGGACGCCATACCCACTGGCCAGGCCATTACTATCCCTCCCCATCCAATAGCGCACAACGGCTCATCTAATTGCGATTCTGACATGCAAGATGCTGCTGACATGCCTACCAATGGTCCTCCGGGTAACTCGACCTCTCAGCTACAGCAGCTTTCCGCTGGAACTTCGCCCGGATGTATCCTACCAAAGAGCGAGGATGTCGAAATGAGTGAGAATGAGCCGGCTCCTGCGACCATCACTCCGGCAAACCCATCCTCCTCTGGGGTTATTCAGTCTGTTGCACTTAGTAACTCCGTGGGCTCAACCATGACAGACACGATGCTTGGAAATTTGTCCTTAGGCAACACCATGGGTCATTTCAGCCATGCTCTGAGTGGGCCTACGCCTCAAAATCAGCCCCAATCTACAGGTCAAAATGATGGAACAGGCACTTCTGAATCAGGACCCGATGAATCTTCAGGAGCAACCTCATGTACCCCAGATAGTACTGGCATTTCAGAACCGCTCACTCTATCAATGCATGACAAGCCGAGCAGTGCCTCTGACGATTTAATAGCCAAGGAGTTAGCCAAGGCTCCTGTCGAGGAGCCGTCGGTCCAAGAAGTCAGCGAAGTGGTTGAAAAAGAACAAGCGAAATCTCAGACAATTCTTCCAACTGTCGGGTCAACAGCCGAGCTCGTGAAGTGGGTTCGTGAAACCTTCTCTGACGTTGCGACATGGAACGTGGCTCGTAACTTGGAATATGCTGGACTACATCTTCTCAATATCAACAATAATTGGGACCAGCTTGATCCGATCTTTTCAGCCAGTAATCCTCCTACTTTCAAGACCTTGGAACCAGTATGCACTTTCATTCAGCGGTCTTGGTGGCTGGCCGGCCAAGGGCAGATTTCGTTCAATGAACAGCTGAAGGGTCGGCGCACGATAGTTCTGCGCCACGCAGTGATCCTATCTATGAGGAGTAGTTTGAAAACGCGCAAAGATGTCTACTATGATTGGGACTTCGATGGCAATGCTACCAATCCTCTCATTTGGCAAGTCGACTTCAGCACCAAGGACGCAAGGACAAAGTTGGCCGGACGTGTTGACGCATGCTTGGAGTCACTAAAAGTACTGCTTCCACAAGATACCTCACAAGTGCCAGTCCTCAGAGGTGTGCCAATGCCATCGGAATTACACCGGCAGTTTCATGTTGCCTTTCGGCTTCATCAGCTCATAGAATTGATAGTCTGGGTTTCCGACAGCAAATCAGATAATGGCAATGCATTGGTCGGCTCGATTGGAGAATGCGTGGAAGAAACTAAAGCCGCTCTGAAGGAGATTGGCTCCCATCTTCCAAAGGATAGCAACGAGCGAGAAGTGTACGAAGTAGCTAATAAGCTCTCCCATGAGTTGCACTGTTTCTTCACCGACTTCGATGTCAAGAGACTGGTCTGCTATATACATGAAGGGATTTATGCATTTTCCGAAACGGAAGCGGATTCCATCAAGTCAAAAATGGCCCAAGCACTAGCTCCTCAAGAACCCTCTCTCCTGTTCTCCGGAAGTTTCACAATGATCCCGTTAAATAGCAAAGGAGAGTCAGCTGTTGCCTACGCTGAAGTTTTGAGGGATATCATTGCGCCGCTTCAGAACACACTTATGAACCGACGGATGTGGGTAGATGACATCGTCATCCAGGACGTTACCGACCAGTTGAGAGACGTTGAATCCAACTGGCACAAAGTGGCCGGGCAACTAAAGCGGACTGAGGAAAAAGAGGAAATTCTCAGTGGGATTTCCAAGCTCTACGAGTGCCTGGATACTGGACTAATCCGGGCTCAAGCAAAGCAACAATGCATTGACCCTATGATTGATGTCACAACAATCCGTCGGTCAATGAGGAGCTTAGTCAAGAGTGCGCTCGAAGAACAGAATGTCACCCTGCCCGGCTTATATACCCCCACTGAGTTCACTGGCACCGTAAATCCAATGAGGATGGAGATTGGCCAAGATGTAGGGCAGATGGCAGAGCTGGCGGAATGCGTCTCCAGTTGTCTACAAATGATCCTCGACTGCCTGCAAGCTGCCGAAACGACCGGTGACCTCGAGGAAAAGGAGACGCTGAAGTGCGCTGCTGGCGGCCTTCGACACATAATCGAGGCCGCTTATGGCGCATGGAGGGTACTCCCCGACAAGGGGTATGCAAAGATCGAAAGTCTCATCGGCGAGAAGCTCGAAGAAATAAGCGATGGGATCAATGAGGTGCGCGCGGAGCCGGGTAAAGACGCGGAGACCATATCTATGATTTCGTGTCTGAGGAACCGATGCGATTTGGTGATCCGCGTCTTCTCCCGCCATGAGAGTGCGGATATTCTCTTGGACTTCCTGAAGGACGTAGACGCCGTACGCCGCACGCCTGGTCAGGGCTGGGAGGCTATGACCGTCTAGGTCACCATCTTCGTTATCCTCCACAGATCTTCCTCCCCTCAAGTGCGTCTCATTATTCCTCGCCAAGTCCGGTCTTCACTTCTTAGGGTATCAAGTCTATCAGCAGCCTTTCTTACTTTCTGTATTCCTCCAGTGCTCGTCTAGCACTATTCCTCAATGATCCTCATGAAATTCTCGCTCCAGTTCTATTCCAACGTCCCGAAAAAGTCTGTATCTGCCCCAGCTACGTCATCGAAGACGCTTCAGCCTCATTACTCCTTAGCCATGTTCAGGATACCCAAAATAACCCCTCGATACGTCGATGAATTGATCACTAGCCCGATTTTACCTCAGCGCCTGGAAGAACGTGTGTTGTTACTTCAACTACAGTGCTGAATAGCCTGTGGGTTGTGTTTCCTTTTTGCTAGCGTTCCGCAGAAAGAGCATGGATTTTTAAGAAAAGTTGTCCCTTTTGTATACTATTTTCGGAGACTTTTTTTGCGAGAGAGTTGATATCCAGTGTCGAGAGGAGTATTAGAACAGCGTCGGGATCAGTGTTAGCGCAACATCGTGATTAGCATAGGCGCAGTATCGGGATCAGCATTAAAGCACTGTCAGGACCAGTATCAGAGCAGCGTCAGGCATAATGTCGCGACTGGCATCGAGAGCACTACCATGAATAGAACATTACAAGTAGCGTTATCAGCGAGCAGCATAGACGCTCCGAAAAATTAAAAACTTCTATAAACCGAATCCCCGCGCCGTTGCAATGTTACAACCCATGCCAGCCTACCGCTCTAATGAATCGGCGCACATCACACATGCCTAGAACCCAGCATTCCTTGCCATAACCCACCTCCATCCCACCTCATCCCATTCCAACTCATCGCCAGCCCATCCCTTAAACTCCCCATCCCTATCCCAGCACGCACCCTAATCCCTCCTCTCCTTCCCCCTCCCCTTCCCCAGCCTCT